>PVKY010000899.1:0-38077 GCA_004027775.1 Bradypus variegatus | reverse complement strand
GGTGGTTACAGATAGAGAGAGCTGAGGTTTCCGCAAACACCCCAGGGGCTGGCCTTCAGACCCCACTGGAAAGGGATGGGTTATGATTCTTGCTCCCTGGAAGTTGTTGGGCTTAATATCCTGTATGAAAAAAAAGCAAAGAATTTGTCCAGCATTTTGAAACCGTTTAGACTCACATGTAATTATCATGGCAATTTCAATTCAAAATGTGGCTGGCAATCATTTTTTAGCTAGCTCACAGTGGCAGCGTTTGATTGTATAATGAATTGGAACATTCAATTCCCAGTTTAATTTTTAAATGGGAAGCACTTGTCATTGAGAGGATATCTTTTTTCCAAATTGTTCTGGTTACCATTGAATTGGTCTATAGTTTCTATACTTTTAGTTCTTTCTTGCCAGTGATAACAGTGCCCTTCTACACATAGGAATTCTTTTAATATAAAATTATTTCAAGGCTGCGTAAGAATACTCACAAAACAGTGAATAGCCAGAATAGAACATTGCCATAGTTCATGCCGATAAAAAAAAATAAAACACACACACACACACACCCCATAATATTAATGTTTTGTTTTGTTTTGTTTTTTTCCTGGTCAAAGTTTTTAATCTTGGCAGAATTCATTCATTGAGTAGGTCCTGAATAAACTAGTCTCAGCAAGAAACTTTCAGTAATCCTGTTTTTACCTGCAGTGTACTGTCATGTTCCTCATCTACAAAATGTAAAAAATTGGATAATCTTGAGATGTTATGCATGCTCTACAGTTTTATACTTTTAACTTACAGTGTGTGTTTAGTTAGTGAAATATAGCAGACAAAATGCCTCAAGGTACTTAATTAGGATTAGAATTTGTGGGCAACCTGCTTTAATGGGAATGAAGATAAGCATGGCAGAGTCTGGGCCTGACTGGAGTCCTTTGCAGCATGAGCGAGCGAGCGAGAGAGAGAGAGAGAGAGGCTGCAGATTGCCATATCCTCACCCCACATTGTTGGTTCCGTGTGACGCTCAAAGTCTCGTTATGGTGTCTTTAATACTATTCATTCTTGGCATCTTGTAGATGTAGTTTTGAGCACTAAAACCGCATTTTATTGTGCTGCCGTCGCTCCCTTTTACTCATTCTTTGCTTGTATAATTCACTTCCATCCAGCTTGTTTATTTTTGCAGTATTCTTGTGTGCCCATCTTGTTTTATGCGGCATTAGCCTGCATTTTTGTTGATTTTTTCATTCATGTCCTTTCCAAACATTTAATAGTTTTTATTTTAACCTTTCTTATATGATAGCTTGAGCCCAGGCTCCATATTAACTTAAAAAATTTTTAGGGTAATGGATAATTTCTCAAATGCAGATTGTGCTTTAAAAATTAACTCTAAATTTGCTTAACTTGGACTGTCACTAAGTCGGAGCAGTCATTTACTGTGTCTCTTGGATTGATGAATGATTGGTCCCGGGACCACAAATTTTAAATCAAAGCTTAGAATTGAACTGTAACAGTCTTAAGATTGTTCATGAATTTGCATATATTGTATTGTTTATACAATATATCATGGTTTTCCTCCGTATATACTTACTGATAAATGGCTGGAAAGTCTCTGATCCTGACTGCATTTCTGTTAAATGTTTGTCTAGAATATGGATTTGGTTTCATTTGTATTGTAACCCAATTAACTGAGTGACTAATATGAGAAAAGTAACAGGGAAAAATTAAACCAGTTCTGAAGGCTCAACCCTTGTATACATTTAAAGATCTGGCTTAATACTGGAAATAAAATCTCTGAATTGCTGTCAAGCATATATTTTCCATTTTGAAAAATTGAAGCTATTTTAGTTTAAATTGCCTTTTTTAGGCCTTTTGTCAGACTGTTTTGTTCAAAGTAAATTTTTTGCATCTCAGACCCTGGAGGTATATTTGATTTTCTCTAAGTAATAACAGAATTCAGATTCCTAAATTTAGGCTCCGTGCAATCCCAGTGTTGCCAGCTCCTTGAACGCGTTTGAGCCTTGGAGCCGACAGCCCCGCCATTGTTAGTGATGATGGCCTGTGACGTGTGCAGTGAGACCGAATGCTAATCAATGCTTTGCCTTGGCTTTCTGCTCTGTGTTGTCCGGTGTTGGCGTCTTACCTGTGTGTCTGTGCTCTGTGTCCCTCCCCTGCTCTCTAACCCTGCCCTTCCCCACCTGCCCCCTGTGCCTTTCCATTGTCCTCACTGACCCATCAATCAACCAACAACGCCCCCCTTCGTCGTGGTGACCCGCCCTGCTCTGGTTGGTGGCTTCGTTGTTGGGTGGCTGTGTGTTGTGATGGACCAGTTCACCAAAGTATGGCCTTCTTGCTGGCAGGTATCATTTCTGTGAGAAGTGTTTCACAGAGATCCAGGGGGAGAATGTCACCCTGGGTGACGACCCTTCACAGCCCCAGACGTAAGTGCCATCCCGTCATTCTTCGGGGGGGGGGCTCGTAACAGTTTTCTCCTCCTCGTCTGTGGTTGAAAGGGAAGCCCCACTCCGTTCTGACGTTCTTCTGTATTAACTGCCTGAATTTAATTTGGGAGACTGAGTTTATACTTAAAAATGAAAGTGTTTTCACTGACCCCCAGTGCTCCCTCCACTCAAGGCAGCAGTGCTCTAGCCTCCCGCTGCAATCCAGGGGTCTCTCTTGGCCTGTTTTCTCTCTTCTTTTAAAAGACTGGTCTTTTCCTGGTGGCTGTCAACTTCCATTTGGTGAAACATTAAAATTTCAGTTACATCTAAGAGATTAGGCAACCCTATTCCCCAAACTGGGAGTAGGTATACAGCCCTGTCTTTTACATTTAGTTTATCCTCCACTTAAACCTCCATCCTTTAAGTTGCTAAGCTGATGGAATTCAGAGTTGTGAGAATCCAGTATTCTCAAACCTCAATTTTTAGCCATAAGTGTAAATGTGCCTCCTTCTTGCTGATGTTTGGGTTATTGCTCACTAGCTCCAAAAATGGGCAGGGAGGAGTTTGTTAATTTATTCCTTCACTGAATTCATCTCTTTCTCTCTGATGCTCACCCTCCAAGAGAGTTACATTTGAGGGGTAGGATGGCCAGAATGTGGCAAGAAAAAGCAAATCCAAAAATCAGATGATCAACTCATTTATTCACTTGAGAGATCTAAAAAATTGCCAGCCAACCAAATCTGCCCTGGACTGCCAGTGTTTTGTGGTTCTCTCTTCTCTCCAGACTGGGTTTCCCAGTCCTCCAATGATCGCCACCACGTGGTGACGTCCATCTGTGCGGTGTGACCGTCCACCCACAGGCCAGAAGGGCTAACCACGAAACCCTTCTCCAGCACTGTGTTCTGCTTTATTACAAGGCAGAACAAACCGTAGTAAGACATAAACCAAAATAACTGAAATTGTACATATTCCCTTTGTTTTTATGTCCCTTGTCTTAATTCACTGCTCTAGTTGTGTGATACGTAAATAAATTTTATAATTCTGTGAATCAAAAATGATTCACTTGTATGCTGGTCATAACAAGAGGATAGTAGAAACCCAAATACTCAGCTCCTTAAGAGTAAGTGAAATATCCCCAAATGGATGACGACCTTGTTCAATTGAGGTAATAGTGTAATTAGAAGAATTGGACACTAGTGTCAGTCAGATTCGGTAGCCATCCACTGCGAAGATTTAATTTTAAATCCACAGGTTTGAATTGCAGCACAAGTTTGCCCTCCCTTTTGACTAGTCTTAATTGAATCTTTTCTGTAGTACTTCGGAGGAACACAAGCGGTGGTGCTTTCTGAGGAATTAGATTTTATGTTCATGCCATCATTATGTCTGCTTGAGAGTTCAGCTGGCCATTATTCACTCTTCATTTGAAGAGCTAATTATGAAATATTTCAGAGGCCTTGTAGTTTATAAATTTAGCAGATAAATTTTAGTTAACATTTTTCTTTCTTTTTTTTTTTTTTTAAACAAGGACAATTTCAAAGGATCAGTTTGAAAAGAAGAAAAATGATACTTTAGATCCTGAGCCGTGAGTATATAGCTATTTCTTTCTGACTTTTAGATTTTAGTTTCAGATCAGAAAAGTTACACCTTACGATTGGTTGTGAGAGAAAACATTTGAAATCTTTATTTTGCCAAGTATGGAATTTCTTGCGTGATGTTAACTTGTAGATGTGGATTCTGTTTTAACTCACACAAAAGATGCATGTCTGGGTGACATGTTCTCAGTTGCTGAATTTTAACCATGATAGGATTGGGGGGATTTTTGGTTTTGTCGGAGCCTCCCTGATAGCCCGATCGTCGCTCTCTCTCCGACACCGTGTGTGAGTCTTTAGAGGCCAAAGGTGGAAATTTGGGCTGGAGCAGGGCTAGTGTCATTTAAAGGAAAAACCTCTTAGAAACCACTTTCTAAAAATAAGGACTAGGAAGCCGAGTCTGTGTCTTTGCCTGTCTTTGGTATAATACGTTTTCAAAGTCTGTCATCAAATGCTTTACTTTTCTGACAGTAATGAATGGGAACTCTGCATTTGGAAGGTGTGCTTTGTGGTAACTTTGAGAGAGGAGTCCCTTGCGTGCGTGGGGCCTCCTCCCCGGTCTCCACAGTAGTGGCCCTACCGCTGTCTTCTGTCACTGTAGGGAAAGCCCCTGGGGGGCTGCTTGGTGAGTGCAGGCTTGGGCACCAGTGGGTACCTGGGACCCGTGGAATGTGCACGTCCAATGCTGAGGAGCAGGCCCCGCGCTCTCTCGGCCCAGCCCTTCCAGCTCTAGCGGGCTGATTGCTGGAGTGGGAGACATGGTCTTCCTGTGTCTGGCTTTTCTTTTGCAGTTCTTAGTCCCTGCTGCCTGCCCAGTACCCACATGTGGGAATTACACTACAAAACAGATACAGCCTTAGCAGTGTACCTGGTGTGACCCCCACTCCCCACCCCCCAGCCACCCACCTCTGTCTTTAACAACTGGTGGGTTGTTGTTCTTGCTTTCCCACCTCCCTTTTCACATTACGTTCTGCCCTGCACACTTCTCAGTGTATTCACTTCTAAGTTTCAAAGTCCAGTACATTTAAATTCTGGATTCAGGCAGTGGGAATCCCAAGGGTCAATAAAGCGGGTCTCCTTCCCTGCATTGCCCACGTCCAGTCGAAGAGACGGAGCACTCCTGGTGCGGTAGCAGGAGCCTGTGAGGTGGTCCCAGTGGGGGGCCGGAGAGGGTGCTCCTGGCAGAAGGGCATCACTGTGGAGTAGACAAAAGGAGTGCAAGTACCGAGGGTGTTCAGGAAAATGACACATTACCTAGGATGGGTGAGAGGGAGGGGATGTGGGCGAAGCCTCCCAAGGCAGGGAGGCAGACAGCACTCAGGGAGGGCCACTCTCCCTGTTCTTGGGCGTTGAAATTCATCCTGTGTGTGGTGAGGAGGGCTTGAAGGACTTTGTGGGTGTCTGGGTTTAAAGATCACCCCAGATCTGTGCAGTGACTCAGTCAGAGGGAAAAGACTTTGATCTCGAGTAACAAGACTAGTTGGGAGACTTAGACCAGCAATTGAGGCAAGAAATGGAAGCCTGAACTAAAGCAGGAGCTGTTGGAGGTAGAAGAGGCCATGTTGTGGGGGGAGACAGAGGAAATAGCCTGGGGAAGGACCCCCAGCTATCGGCTTAGATGGTAGCTGCTGTCACGGGGTCCCTTCTTTGTTTCGTAGGTTTGGTACTTGATTTGGTCTTTGATATGAGCTTAAGGTACCAAGCGGAGATGACTGTAGATGAAGGAGCTTGGCGTCAGAGGTTCTCAGTCCTGGCTGCAGATTGGAATGACCTGTGAGCTTTTAGCAGACTCCCCCCTGCTCCTGGCCCACCCACCCTTGGGGTGGGGTGAGCGAGAAGAGAGGACACCCGAACACAGAGTGTGTCTTCAGAGGTGTGGTCCGAGCAAGGAGAGAAGAACGTAATGGCGTGGTGGAACTGGGAACGCTTCTGTTTCAGGATAGAGGGGAGAGCGTTAGAAAAGGACTGAGTGGAGTTGGGTGCAAGCGACGGAGCCCTTTGGTAGTCTTAGCAGGAGCAGTTTCAGTAATCAGGTGAGGTCAGAAGCCAAGGTGCGTAAAGGTAGAGTTGGAAGCTGATTCTTGAATTGTCCTGAGGAAGGAGAAAGAGGAACAGGCAGGAGGGGGACGGAGCCTAAGGGCAGCTCTTGGTTTTCTGTTTCGTAAACGAAAGAGGTGAAGCAAGGGGAGGTGGACATTCCATAACTGATGGAAGGGGACTGGAATCCACGTCCTGTTTTCTTGACATCCCTCTTCCCTGGCCCAGGTAGGAGGAGTGTGGGAATGGCCCCCATTTGCAGTGCACAGAAATTGAGGGAAATACGGACTGCTGTCCTTTTAATCCTTGACGGAGAGACTGAGGTTCCGGAGCTCGGAAGCTGGTTGGGCTGATGGCAGCTGTTGAGGGACAGCTGCTGTCGAGACTGGGAGAGGGAGCCCCAGAGAATCCCCACAGGGTCGTTACCAGGAAACACTGGGGACTGTGGCTTCTCCGTCCAGCCGTGGGCATGGCTTTCTCCAGCAGAACAGGAGCAGAGCAGCCGAATGGTCATGATTGCACAGGGCCGCGGCTGAGGGCCCACACAGCAGGGCCACGGGTGGAGAGGGACACTGGTCCTGGAGCACAGCAGCTAGGCTCGGTGGGAAGAGCCAGAGACCAGGAGAATTGGGGGAACTTGTGATACTTTCTAGTCCCGTATGTCTTCCACAAGGTGAGAGACTTTGGCTTCAGAGCATTCTGGAGTTTAAGATTCCGAGGCGAGCCCGGCTGCTGTGGAGCTGACAGGGCCAGGGGTGTCCATGGTTGTGGGGGCTGCAGGGAGCAGAAGGAACTGTCGCGCTGCACTGGAGAGCGGTTGTTGGGGAGAGTGTGGCCCCCTCTCTTGTTCCTCCAGTGTTCCCATGAGGCGAGCCCTGTCCCTGCACCAGGAGGCTGGATGCTTTTCACCGTTGTAATTTACTCCATACTGACTGTTCCTGTGCATTGGGGATAGCCTCCCCATGTTCCCTGTCGGCCACCCCATTTTGGTATCCTAAACAATGTTACACTTAGAATACGAATATTCCTCTTCTCTCTTGTTTTTTCATCAGCTTGGGCACTTGAAGGCTCTGGTCTTTAAAGTGCATGGAAGCCTTAGAAACATTGACCTGTAAAATACAGTTTCATCACAGTAATTTTTTTAAGTAAATTCTGTTTTCCTGAGATATATTCACGTAGCATGCAGTCACGGGTGGTGTGCAGTCGCTGTTCCCACCACCGTCACAGAGGTGCGCATTCATCACCTCAATCTATTTTTGAACATTTTCCTTACACCTGAAAGAAAAATAATACAGGTTAAAAAGAACACCCAAACCATCCTGCCCCATCTCACCCTATTTTTCATTTAGTTATTGTCCCCATTTTTCTACTCATCCATCCATACACTGGATAAAGGGAGTGCGATCCACAAGGCTTTCACAATCACACTGTCACCCCCTGTAAGGTATGTTGCTGTACAGTCGTCTTCAAGAGTCAAGGCTACTGGGTTGGAGTTTGATAGTTTCAGATATTTACTTGTAGCTATTCCAGTACATTAAAACCTAAAAAGGGTTATCTATATAGGAGTAAGAATGTTCACCAGAGTGACCTCTCGACTCCATTTGGAATCTCTCAGCCACTGAAACTTTATTTCATCTCATTTTGCATCCCCCTTTTGGTCAAGAAGATGTTCTCAGTCCCACGATGCTGGGTCCAGATTCATCCCTGGGAGTCATATCCTGTGTTGCCAGGGAGATTTACACCCCTGGGAGTCAGGTCCCATGTAGGGGTTGGGCAGGATCACAGTAACTTTTAAAACTAAAGTTGTTTCATTTCTGGTTGCAAAGACTGGGAGAAGAGGAGGAATGAGGCGTTTGTACAAAGAAGGGGACAAGTCAGCTTTTCCTTTGGAAAGTGTCACACTGATGCCTTTTTAAAAATAATGGCTAAATCAATCAACAGATGCATTAATGTCACAGGTGCTAAAAGTAATCAAGAGAACAAGTTGTGAACACAATACACTGGCTCCTAAAAATAACTCCAGCCAGTTGTGTGGTTCTGGGTGCATTACAGCGTGCTTTCTGTGTCTTCCAGCTTCGTTGATTGCAAAGAGTGTGGCCGGAAGATGCATCAGATTTGTGTTCTGCACTATGATATCATTTGGCCTTCAGGGTAAGTAATTTCCTGGTGACTTCCTGTGATCTTAGGGAAGGGAAAGCAGTTCTGCACAGACTGAGCGGGAAGAGTGCCTACTGCTGCTCCAGCTCATTCACTGTTTTCACCAAAACACAGCAATTAAGATAGATGGCGGTTGGTTCTAGATCTAAGTCTTGGTGGTCACCTGCTTTGGGAATTATAGAATTAAACAGTCTGCCTCTTCACTTTTTTTATAATAATGTGAATTAAGCAAAGTATCTCGGTGGTGTATTTCTTTGGTTTGGCAACATATATGGTTTTATATAATCTAATCACACTTTTTTTTTTTTTCTTCCCAGCTTTGTATGTGACAACTGCTTGAAGAAAACTGGTAGAACTCGGAAAGAAAACAAATTCAGTGCTAAGAGTAAGTTTGTGGAAGGTCTTTTGTTCCCTGCTCAGTACATTTGGGGACCCCACGTGCCTCCCCCTCTCCTCTGGTACCTCCAGCATGTGGCATTGGAGCTTAATTGTCAGAGGTTTTTATCTGTCAGTTATGTTTCCTGAGACTTTGTATTTTTCCTCTCTTGCCCTCGAAGAGACTCATTTGAGATGATCTTTATATGGGAGTCAGCTTTATAGTCAGACCATGCTTTAAAGTTTAGGTGTGTGTGGTGAGCTTTGTAAATTCTGAGAAAATTTGCCCGCAGAACCTTCTCAAGTAGCTTAGAAATAAGACAGACACACATGCCGAAGTGCCGTCGTCACCGGCTCCCGCTGCGTCCTGGGGCTGCGTGTGGGCTGCCATCGCCCTTAAAGGCACCGGCCCCGGCCCCGCTGCTGTGAGCCAGAGGCGCCCTCAGGGCGGCCTGCACCAAGGCTGGTTGGTGCATCGCCGCTGCAGTGAGAGCGGCTGGGAGCAGCGCTGCATATGTCAAAAGAGCAATCTGTTGCTACCAAAAATGAACTTTTCCTAGAGAGACTTCATTTTTTTACAGACAGCATTATTTTCAAAAGTTGTGATTATTTAACCTTTGTAGAATCCACTACTGGGGCCCGCTTCCGGCAGCCCATTTGAGGAGATGGGAGTGGACCAGAGACGGCATGGAGGGAAAGAGCACAGCTGGGGGACAGGGAAGGGGTGGCAGGCAAGGAGGAAGCCAACTCTGTAAGGTTCAGAGAGGTTTTCATTGAAGTTCAAACTCTGTGGTTACCTGGAATCCAAGGTTATCCTTTAGCTTATGCTCACTGTTTAAACCTTTTGAACTGTCATTAATTGATGAGCTCACAGACGTCGTAGCATTTCTCTAAAGGGCAGGGTTTCTTGGCTGAGCTACTGTTGGCATTTGTTCGGGGGGCTGTTCCCTGCATCCGGGGAGCTACCCACCAGTGGCCAGGAGCGTCCCCTCCTCGAGGCCTGGCAACCAGAAGTTTCTCCTGACATGGCCACTTGTCCCTTGGGCACAGTCACCCTAGTTAAGAGCCATTGCTTTGGAGGATCCTTTCTAAGTGAGAGAACTGAAGAAATTCAGCAAGTTAGAAACTCTTCCTGGGCAAGAGAGTCCTAGTGGCAAACAGAATTGCCCAGAGAGCCAGGCCCGGACAGGACAGCGGAGGGCTGCGAGGGCCAGGGGTGGGGGTGGGGAGGAGGTGGGAAAAGGACTCAGAGCTGGAGTTCAGCTTTCAGAGGAAGAGGGAGAAAGGTGTTTGGAACTTTAGGAGATGAGCTTTCCGTAGATGTCAAATGTTAACATGCAGAAGAGGACCTGAGAAGGCTAGGGGTCTCCATTTTTTTGGTATGAGTGTGTGTTAGCGCAACCTCTGGTCGTGCCTCTTGATCACAAAATAAAGGTTCACCTCAGTTCCAGAGCCACTGTGTTAAACCTTTAGTATTTGCACCAAGTATTTAAAATATCTTCCAACTGACTAGTCAGTGAATGATACTAGAACAGACCATTAAAAACCACCCCCTTCCCTTAAACCGCACACAAAACTAAATTCAGGGGGACTAGTTTTCCTAGGGAAAAATAGAACAGTTTAAGAATGTGGCAGAAGTTAGTGTTCTGAAAGGAAGGAGGTCCAAGAGCTGTTGTTAACAAGGTAAAGCATGTTACATGACAGCTCCTACTGCGTTTGAAATCATCTGCAATGAGAATGAATACATATATGTATCACATATAAAAACTAGTAAGTTAATCTTGAAGAATGATATATGCAAATAACTTTTCTCCCCACTGCACCCCAATCTCTGGAAGAAACTGCACCCCCAGTACTTTTATTTCTGGGTGCACACTGGCTGCCCTGTAGGCCGGGCTCCCCACTTCTTCACCGTGGCTCCACCCCCTGCGTCGACGTGGATGTTCTCGTGGCACGTGGAGATGCGTGGCCTCGCCGCCTCCTTATGAAAAGTATTCACCGCACAGTTTGGTGCCATAACAAGATTGTTATAAATGGGCTCATTTAAATGGGTTTTTAGTACAGCTGCTTCAGACGATTCAAAGTGAAAAGTGACAACCTGATGGGAGCAGTTTATTCCTCCATTTGTCCTTGGAAAATCAGAGTGTGTGTTTGTATTTGCACAAGGGAAGAGGAGGCCTTCTGCCGCACTGTTGCCACGTGGCCCTTCTTGGCTGTCTTAACTTTCTGAGTTGGAGGCTGCCTGATGAGGGAACAAAACATGTCCCGCAGTGTGTAGCCTGGGGGCACGTGGGGCTGGGGGCGTGAGGAATTTCTTCAGGAACTTAGCAAGAGTCGTCAATGAGACGGTCTGTGAGCTACCTCGCCCCTCATTCTGTGTCTAGAATGGTTGTGTCAGCCATTGGGAAGTCTCCATAGGGGTGCAGAGCATGGCAGCAGTGCTGCGTGGGGCAGTCCTCATCAGAGAGCAAAGAAAACCACAAATCCACTGCCCCCTTATTTTTCTGAATAATTATTTTTAATTGTGAAATATATACAATAAAAATCATTCTAAGTAGACAATTCATTGACATTAAGTATATTGATGATCCTGTGAAATTTTTACTATTTCCAGACTATTTTTATCATCCCAAACCAAAACTCATAGTTATTTAGCAGTAACTCTGCATTTCCCCTTTCCCCCACCCCTAGTAACTACTTCCCTCCCCTCCCCTCCCCTCCCCCCTCTGAATTTGCTTCTTCTAAGCAATTTCTCTTTCATGTAAGAAAAATCATATAGTATTTGTCCTTTCGTGACTGGCTTATTTCACTCAAGAAGATGAATGCATTGTTTATCCATGTTGTAGCAGGGACTAGCACTTCAGTTCTTTTTTTTTATGGCTCTGTAATATTCCATTGTCTGAATAATACCACATTTGCTTTATCCCTCTATCTGTGAATGGACACTGTTCTAGTTTGCTAATGCTCCCGGAATGCAAAACACCAGAGATGGATTGGCTTTTATAAAAGGGGGTTTATTTGGTTACACAGTTACAGTCTTAAGGCCATAAAGTGTCCAAGGTAACGCATCAGCAATCGGGTACCTTCACTGGAGGATGGCCAATGGTATCCGGAAAACCTCTGTTAGCTGGGAAGGCACGTGGCTGGCATCCGCTCCAAAGTTCTGGTTTGAAAATGGCTTTCTCCCAGGACGTTCCTCTCTAGGCTGCAGTTCCTCAAAAATGTCACTCTTAGTTGCGCTTGGGATATTTGTCCTCTCTCAGCTTCTCCAGAGCAAGAGTCTGCTTTCAACAGCCATCTTCAAACTGTCTCTCATTGCAGCTCCTGTGCTTTCTTCCAAGTGTCCCTCTTGGCTGTGGCTCCTCTTCAAAACATCACTCACAGCTGCACTGAGTTCCCTCTGCCCGTCAGCTCATTTATACGGCTCCACTGATCAAGGCCCACCCAATGGGCAGACAACACTACATGGAAATTATCCAATTAGAGTCATCACCCACAGTTGGGTGGGGTGCATCTCCACAGAAACACTCAAAGAATTACAGTCTAATCAACACTGATAACGTCTCCTCACACAAGATTACATCAAAGATAATGGCATTTGGGGACACAATATATTCAAACTGGCACAGACACTTAGGTTGCTTCCACATTTTGGCTTTTGTGAATAATGCTGCTATGAACATTGGTGTACAAGTATCTGTCTGAGACCCTGCCTTCAATCCAGTTGATGCTAATGGACTTTTCATTTACACACACACTGAGATAGGAGGGATTGGAGCCAAATTTGGATACAGTCCTGCCTCCAGATGAATTTTTTTTGTCTTATAAAAGTTAAAATTTAGCACACCTATAAAATAGCAGACAGCCCCTGGGTGATGTGCTTGGTTAGTCTGTTGCGGAATATTCTGTGCACCCTGTTCAGTTCTACAGGGACTCTCCTAAGAGCTAGGCATGAAGGGGAGGGCCCCGGTCACTGAGTGCTCTTACACCATCCGTTTCCCAGGTGTGTGCCAGCCCTGCCCTCCAGGAGAGCAATGGCAAGTTCCCTGTTTCTATGTAGGGTTCCTAAAGTATAGACAGACTCTGGAGGCAGGAAGCAGCGTGGCTGGTGGTCTCATGGGGACCGCGGTGTAGCCTGCCGGCCGTGTCGAAAAGCCTCTCTCCCAAAGCCTTTTGGTCCACAGTGGCACCTCCTTCCAGGGCAGAGTGAGTCTTACTGCTCCGGTCTCTGAATGCCAGGTCCTTAGGTGTGGGATGGCAGAAAGCAGGGCCGCCCGCTGCTCTGTCTCTTCCTCGGACCCTCCCGCTTAACTTCCAGACTCAGGCCTGCTCTGGTGGCTCTTCTGCCTCTTACGCACTGAAAGAAGCAAGGTGACCTGTGGCGCCAGTGGGCGGTTCCCTCGGCCATCCACAGGCTCTCAGCTGCTCGCTCTTGGCTTTCTAGGGTTGCAGACGACACGACTGGGAAACCATCTGGAAGACCGAGTTAACAAGTTTTTGCGGCGGCAGAATCATCCTGAAGCCGGGGAAGTTTTTGTCAGAGTGGTAGCCAGCTCCGACAAGACTGTGGAGGTCAAGCCTGGGATGAAGTCACGGTTTGTGCCCTTGGTTTCAGTGTGGATGTGGTTTTGTTCATGAAACGGTGTCTCCACCCGACCTGGATGACAGATGCCCTGCTTCCAAGGGTGATGTCCTTCAGTGGTTAGCCTATGGCCAGCCCTTCTCTCTGTACCCCAGGCAGTATTTCCAAATTCATGAAGGCAGTTCAAATTGATGGGTGAAAGAAACAGTGCCAGGGAGACTTGGATCCTGTGCTGAGGCTGCTGGGCTGGGGCCGCTTTGGGGGTCGGGCAGCCGCACTGACCTTGTTAGAGCCTCCAGGCTGGTTTGTGACCACTCTTAAACAACGATGGATGCAGATGTCAAGCTCTTACTTCTGTTTCAGGTTTGTGGATTCTGGAGAAATGTCTGAGTCCTTCCCATATCGTACCAAAGCACTTTTTGCTTTTGAGGAAATTGACGGAGTCGATGTGTGCTTTTTTGGAATGCACGTCCAAGAGTATGGCTCTGACTGCCCCCCTCCAAACACAAGGTAGTCCCCATTTCCTTTTTGGGTGTGTGTCTTTTAGTGTGTGGTGTTACAGGAGGCCAAGGTATTAAAAGTGTTTTAGAGGAAGCTGTGTTCCTTAGTACTGGATTAAAATAAATTAAGCCACAACTAACTAACCAAATAGGTTGGTTTAGTTTTCCCACTGAATCGGTGAGAAATGAGAGATTTTGTAACTCTTTGAATCATCCTGTGTTGTGAGTGCACATGGGCCCTGGCCCTGTGTGGCTGTGCCTGACAGAGCCCAGGTAAAGCTCAGGAACATCAGCAGGGAGAGGGTGGGGTGGGGGCATGCGGTGGGCCCGGCGGGCCCCAGTGCATGGGCAGGCAGGACCTGGTGACGGAAGTGAGCGGCGGCTCTTAGCTGGCTGCGATCTTCCCACGGTTGGCGAGCGATGCCATCCCTTCTTTTGTTTGCCATTTCATTGTTTGGCAGTGGCTGTTGTGATGGGAGTTTTAGCATGTTTTGTTTAGCAGCCAGTGTAAATACTATTGAAATAGAACCTATTTCTGGAGCTTTGGGGGGGGGCTTGACTTTGATTTCAAGTTTGGGTGGCTCTCTAAATTTTACATTTCCCTCCCTTTCTTCCCTAGGCGTGTGTACATATCTTACCTGGACAGTATTCATTTCTTCCGGCCGCGCGGCCTCCGGACAGCTGTCTACCACGAGATCCTCATTGGGTATCTGGAGTATGTGAAGAAATTGGGGTGAGCTTAGTTTAAATTATTCAGAACTAACGAGAACTTGACTTTTATTCCGTCTGAATAGTTACTTTGTGAAATAATGTGAGAGTATTTTTGTTTCACGTACGTTTGTTTTAACTTCATAGGGTAGATTCAGAACTTTCGAAGGCCCTCCTTTCATGACTCTCACTTCGGCCATGTGTGTTTTGTAACTTCCCAGCTCAGTGAAAGCTATTTCCTTGCCTTCTGCTATCTTTTTGTACTTTTTTCCCCACTAGTCTCTTTTCTTGTTGATTTCCTTGAGGTATATTTTACGTAGAAAATTCACCTGTTCCAGATGTACAATTCAGTGTGATTTTTAGTAACTTCACTGAGCAAGGAGTGTGCCGCTATCATCATAAATCAGCTTCAGGACATTTTCTTCCCCCAGTAAGATCCCTTGTGCCCATTTACTGTTAATCCTTGTTGCAACCCTCCCCCAGGCAATCTTTGTAGATTTGTCTATTAATTTTCCTTTTTGGGCATTTCATACAAATGGAATCCTACATTATATGGTGTCTCGTGTCCATCTTCTTTCTTTCTCTAGTACTTTGTTTTTACACCCTTCCCAGATTTGAAAACGTTAGGCATATTTAACCGAAGTGTCGTGATTGAATGAATGACTTCTCTTTTGATTTTAACCCCTTGGAGATAAATACTCAGCTGCTTTTCAACCGCAGGAGAAAGTGAACAGGACATTGAGTGTGTGCTGGGATGTATCCCACGGGCCCGTGGGCTCCCCGGCTCTGTGAAGTGGCTACAGGGTTCCACAGCAGCTGCTCTGGCCCCGCCAGTCTGACCCCTGCCCCATGTGTTCAGCCTGAGAGTGGAGCATCTTAGGGCTGATTTCCAGGGCTTGCAGTTTGCTTCCTCTCTCCGTGGCCCCTGTCCCCCACGCTGTTTGGGATTCTTTCTGAGTCTCTTACCACATTCTGCCACTAACATTATGATCAGTCTTTGTTTTATTTCTTTCTTTATAATGATTTCTGACCTGGCTTTGGTCCTTGTTAGTCGGCAGTAACCCCTTGAAGGCAGGGATCTGGTCTCACTGAGCACTTCTGTTTGAATTTTGTGTGTGTCCTGCAGGTACGTAACAGGCCACATCTGGGCCTGTCCCCCCAGCGAGGGAGATGATTACATCTTCCACTGCCACCCCCCTGACCAGAAAATCCCCAAGCCCAAGCGGCTGCAGGAGTGGTACAGGAAGATGCTCGACAAGGCGTTCGCGGAGCGCATCATCCACGACTACAAGGTGCCCGGGGGGGGGGGGTGCAGCTTTCCCGCGGTGGTTCCCCCACTAGCACCCAGGCCGTCCACATGCTCACTCACAGGAGATCACAAGCACAAAAAATAAAAGCATAAAGCAAAAGTATACAAGTGCCTCATGCAGACACCGAGATTCGTACTTCCTGATGTGAACACAGCACTAACACGTGCCTGTGTAAGTCATCCGGACTCTGTAGCTCGCACACCTCGACTGTACCACCAAGGTGTTTTCTGAGAGACCCAGAACGTCCTGTCTCCTCAGGGAATCGTCCGTGCCTTGCTGCCGCGCTACACGTGCTCTGGCCGGAGCTCCCCAGGCCCCTGCCATCTCATTGCTGTGCTGTGCTTTGTTCTCCAGGACATTTTCAAACAAGCAACCGAGGATAGGCTCACAAGTGCCAAGGAACTGCCCTATTTTGAAGGTGACTTCTGGCCCAACGTTTTGGAAGAGAGCATTAAGGAACTAGAGCAAGAAGAAGAAGAGAGGAAAAAAGAAGAGAGTACAGCAGCTAGTGAGACCACTGAGGTAAAGCCCTCCTCCCGATCGTCCCCGCCAGCTCTGGTCTGTGGGCGACCCGGGTGGTGTCCGCTGCTGGGAGCTGGGGAGCTGGGGCTGCAGCCCAGGCTCATAGTCATGCTGCAGGTACCGTTCTAGCAGTTAGAGAAGTGGGTGCCCCTGTTGGGTTGATAGGAGGCGGGCTTCTTCCTATGGTGGTATTTTCCTGCATAGCTGCCATCGTCACCCTCTGCGGGGAGAGCCGTGCTGGTCACGCGTGACATGTGGGCTCTGGGGAGACGGAGCATCTGGGTAGAAAGGTGAGCAGGTGCTGGCATCTCCTCTTGCAGGTGAGCAGGGCGGGCAGGGGCTGGACAGGTGAAGATGAGAAAGGGGGCGTCCTGTCACAGAGCCCAGAAAACAGCGACGGGAGTGGTCGTAGTCAGAAGCCAGTCAGATTTTAAAAATCACTTAAGGGTTGAATGGAGACCCTTGGATGCCAGGCCACGTGTGTTTCATTACAGACTATTACCAGTGTCACCCGCCCAACCCAGCCCCTCGTTAGTATTTGTGTTTTGATGCAATCACCATGTACTAAGAGCCTCTTGGGTCCCAGGCTCCATTCTAAGCCCTGAAGTCATGGATGGAACAAACCCACCCCTGCCTTTGAAGGGTTTATGTTCTTGTAGGAGAAATAAAAAAAAAAAAAAAAAAAATAGGAGCTAAGAAGAAAGTGAAGTATAAGGGGTGGGTGAAGGGGGCTTCGGGGAGGGTGTCTGGGAGATGATATTTGAGCAGAGGTGGAATGATGAGAAGGAACCCCTCATATGGAGATCTAGAAGGACCTTCCAGGCAGTGGGAAGAGAAAGGGGAGAACTGAGTCAGAAGGGAGTGCACCGTGTGGGATCGTGAAGGCAGCCGGCCTAGCAGAGACTTACAAGCAAGAGGAGGAGGGGTGCATGGGGGGCAAGAGTGGAGGCAGGGAGCCCCGTTAGTGGTTCTTGCACTGACCAAGGGAGAGGTGATGGTGGCTTGAGTTACGATGCAGCTGTGGACGTGATGAAAAGGAAAGGATGTGGTTGGAGAGTGGCAGCCCCAGGTCTTGGGGTGGGTCTTTGTGGCAGGTAAGGGAAAGACATGTGAAGGGGGCTTCCTGGATTGAGGCTGAGCAGCCGAGGCAGGGCTGCTGCCTCTGAGATAGGGGAGCTGGGGCGAGGTTAGAAGGAAGAACTTGTTTGGGGGGCGAAGTAGGAATTGGTTTGGCCAGATGAGTACTGTGGTGCCTGCTCATCTGCGAGAGGAGATGCAAGGCCGGGGGCTCGGGGCCGTTGTTGGGGTTCATCAGGGTGAGGATGGCGTCCAAGCCGTAGGTCCGGTATGTGAGCACGTGTGCGCCGTGGCTGCCGTGCACACGCCCCCTCCCACTCGCACGGTGACCTGTCACTTTGCAAGGCCCTACCCTTACCTCTGGCAGAGCCAGGAAATACGACCCAGGGCAAGGCCGGTGCTTGTGCCCCCTGGCTCCCGAGGCAGGATCTGTTGGTCCCCACCCCCCCACCCCCAAGGCTGGCTGGTCCTTGCCAGGGAATGGTGATTGGCTGCTCGAGAAGGCCTTCTTCCTCCCCAAAATGATGCGGGAGGACTTCGGGGACAGCCATGTCTGAGATGGCTTTGGGGTGGGCGAAGCCTCCGTGCTAACATGGCATTGCAGGAGGGGGGCTGGCTGATTTTCTGCGGTTTCTCTGAGGGCTTTCTGTGTGCCTGTCACTGCCCAGGTGCCACAGGGGCGAGGAGGCCTCAGGCTGTGCACCGATACTGTAAAGGGGCCCAGAAAGGCTGCGGAAAATGGGGCCCTGGGCCAGGGTGGAAGAGTCTGTGCCCAGCCACTGAGCCCCCAGAAGTTCCTGCAGGGCACAGGGTGTCCAGCCTCACCCTCCCTAAAGCAGGGCTCTTGGGGGGACACAGGCCCAGGTTGTGTGTGCCTTCCAAGGAGGAAGGCTGCTGTGGACAGGGGTGCCGGTCTCCTGTGGCCAGCAGAGGTGACGTGCTGCTGCTGGGCCACTGAAGGTCACGTTCTTGAATAATGAAGGAGCTGGGAAATGCTTGCAATCGAGTTAAATGGGGAGGAAGCAGGATGCCACTTCTGGGTGGGCCCCCAGCCCTGTGAAGAACGTCGTAGGTGCAGACATGCGTAGGGGTGGCCCGGGGACGGGAGGCGGGCAGGCTGCTGCTCCGGGCGCAGGAGCTCAGGGCTTTATCTTGCTTTTTATTTGACTGTATTTTCTAAATTTTACACAATGAATGTATTTCTTTCATGAGTTCTTTTTAACTAGACTTTATTTTTTAGAACAGTTGAAAGTTTACAGGAAAATTGCCAGGGTAGGCTGCTCCTTGGTAGTCCCCGTCTTTCTTCCATGTGGTCCATCTGCTACCCTCCGTGAACTGCTTTGATCCGTTGTCGTTAACTAAAGGCTGTGCCTTCTCCCACCACCTTCCTTTCCACCTGACGGCCTCTTACCGTCCGAGCAGTGCCGCCAGGATCCCACGTCACAGCTGCCCGTCGTCTCCTTAGGCTTCTCTTGGCTATAGACTTTTTTTCTCAGGCTGTCCTTGTTTTTGACAACTGCGACAATTTTGAGGAGTGCTGGCTTCTCTGCAGGGTGCCCCCTGCTGGGACCTGTGACTTTCTCGCAGCTGGAGTGGGCTGCAGGGCTCGGGGGGGGAGGACCCCAGAGGTGAGGCCCCTTTCATTGCTGCACTGAGGTGGGGGCTATCACTGTGACTTAGGACCATTGTCTTTCATGTTTTTAAAATATTTATTTTCAAAATAAGTTCTCCAGAATAAAAGGGTCAGAAATGCATGAGTAAAATAACCCTGGAAAAATCACCCTTCCTGCACACAGCTGTCCCTTTGCTGTGCGGTGAGGACCATGGAAAGCCCAGGAAGATCTCTGTAGAACGTTCTCTTCGGCAGTATAGTTGAAGCCAAAGCATGAGGCGCTGGGATGCTGTGCTGGGTGAGAGGCTCTTCCCACAGCACCCCAGCCGGCGCCCTTGTGTGGAAAGGCACGGCAGGGGGGGGTGCAGCTGAGTCTTCCCCAGACTCACACTTCCCTTCGTGTGCTTAGTCGCTCCCATTAAAAGTGACCTTCCCTGGACCAGATGTGGTTCCCTTTTTCACCTTGAGGTGTAAGTGTAAAACAGGCAATAGGAGCTTTTAACTGAGGAGTGAGACCCTCTGACTGCCAGCCAAGTTACCACGGCACTAACGGTGGGTTTCAGGCCTGAGCGGCCTGGCAGGAGGGGAGCCAGGCCTGGGAGCTGTCCCACCCCGTGGCACCTGCAGACGGCCACTTGGGAGACTCTGCTCGAACCAGGCCACCTCCTGTTAGCACTGTCACTTGTCTCCCCCTGAAGACCCGCACACCTGGGGTGTTGGGAGCCTTTCTGTGGCAAGAGGTGATGTGGTCAGAATTGCAAGTGTGTGCTCACCCTGTATGATAAAGGGAAATCATAGAAAGTGGCTTCCTCTGCTTGCTTCAGTGGATTCTGAACTCGGTGTTTTACGTATATCTTCCCCTTCCCGGGCAGCTGAGAAAGTTCCAGCAGTCCTTACTCTATGTCTGTGTGTTACCACGGCACCCACTTGCTCCTGGCCCAGTCCTGCCCTGCTTCTCTCCTCATCCCTTTCCTGAGCAGCTTCTTCAAGGGCAGTTGTGTGTTTACAGTGCAGACCAGAGTCATGCAGGGGTGACCTGCCTTAGCCTGGGCTTCCTGGAGCCCCCAGGACCTGGCAGCTGATGCCCCAGTGTGGGCACAGGACGCCGGGCTGGTCTGACAACTTCTCATATTGTTACAGGGCAGCCAGGGCGACAGCAAGAATGCTAAGAAAAAGAATAACAAGAAAACCAACAAGAATAAAAGCAGCATCAGCCGAGCCAACAAAAAGAAGCCCAGCATGCCCAACGTGTCCAATGACTTGTCCCAGAAGCTCTATGCCACCATGGAGAAGCACAAGGAGGTAGTGGCATGGCGTGGGGCTGGCCGGGGGGGGTTGGGGGGCATAGAGGAAGAGGGGCTGCCGAGTGCCGGTGCCCCCGTCTCTGGCCAAGAGGAGGGAGACAGCATCTTTGCTGGCTGTCCCGCTGCTCAACGTGCAGACAGACAGACAGACCTCCTGCAACCTCACTGGGCTGTGTCAGAGCAGCCGGCACCCCTGGAGGTCAGAGCTGGCTGGGGGGTGGGGGTCACACCTGCAGGGTGTGTTAATTCAGTTCTACTGCAGGGAGTATGACCGCTGGAGCACTCCTGGGACACAGGCGCCGAGCCCGCCCGGCAGCCGTCTGTCCTGCCCAGGCTGCAGAGGCACGCAGAGCATCCTGGGCCTGCAGCACCGCACAGCTGCCCCTCCGCTGGGCTGACGACGCGCTCCCTGCCGCTCTCCCCCGTAGGTCTTCTTTGTGATCCACCTGCACGCCGGGCCTGTCATCAACACCCTGCCCCCCATCGTCGACCCCGACCCCCTGCTCAGCTGTGACCTCATGGACGGGCGCGACGCCTTCCTCACGCTTGCCCGAGACAAGCACTGGGAGTTCTCCTCCCTGCGCCGCTCCAAGTGGTCCACGCTGTGCATGCTGGTGGAGCTGCACACCCAGGGCCAGGACCGCTTCGTCTACACCTGCAACGAGTGCAAGCACCACGTGGAGACACGCTGGCACTGCACCGTCTGCGAGGTAGGCGCTGCTGCTGCCTGCTGGCCCCGCCTCGCCGCCTGCCCGCCCACAGGGCTTCCCGCACCTCCACGGGAACTCCCAGCAGAGGTGGCTTCTGCTGGGCGGGCACGTTGGTGCCCGAGGCTGTGGGATGTGCTCGGTGCTCGTGCACGTTCGCGTCGGGCATTAAGGGGCATTGCAGGGTGGGCTGTCAGACAGCCGGCCTTTTTCAGGAGGAGAAAGCGACACATTAAAAAGGCTGAGCTAGATGCTGGTCCTCGCAGGGAGGCCTCAGCTGTTAGGTTGAGAGGGAAGCATGGCACTTCCTGGGTTCCACCACATGCCAGGCGCGAGGCTACACACCAGAGCCCAGAGAGAAGCGAGGAGGAAGCAGGCTGCCCCTCAACTGTGTGGTCTAGTTGGCTCACTGGGGGACACGGGGAGGTGCTGGCTGGCCCGCCATAGGGGGCCGCGTGTGCCGGGCCGCCCCACGCTCCCCGTGCAGCAGTGTGTGGCTGGCTGGGCCTCGCAGCACTGCCGGGCCCAGGCGTGGAGAGGCCTGTCCACCCTCGCTTCTCGCCCCACTTGTGGTCCTGCTGAGGGACCTGCTGCCCTCTGCCTTGCTGTTAGGTGTGCTGACTTTGCTCGGGTGTCGCGGTCCCTTGTTGCCTGTTCCAGATGGACTGCATGGCCATGCCACCCTGGGGCTCTCCCTGGAGGGCTGGCCCGGGAGAAGTGCCATCGCCACCGCTGGCCCGCGCAAGGGGCTGTGGCTCAGGCCTGCCCTTGGCACCTCTTTCCTGCCAGCAAACCACAACTTGCTAGTACTGCCTTCCAGGACAGTCCCCACCGTCCTGTGGCAACCGCAGCAGCTTTCTCAGGCGGTAGGGAGGGCAGGGTGTGTTTAGCAGGTCAGCGCACCCCCATGCCACGCAGGCCCTCCCTTCAGGAGGCCCCAGCTTTGTGGCAGCTCCTTTCTTCATTTCCAACCTTCTTCAGCTCCTTTTGTTCCTTTTCTAACTTCTGCATGCAAGGATACTTATGGCCCTTTCGGGAAAGAGTTAGCAGATTTTGGTCTTAAGTCTTCAGGTTTAGACTGCACTTCCCTGGTTCCCGTACACAAGCAGTTTTCCGAGTCTGGGGATTCCTTGATGGGAAGGGGGTGCTTCTCCCAGTGATGGTCCCCCTGGGCCCCACCTGCTCGTTCCTGGGGGAGCTTCTCCTGGGCCTCCTGCGGGGCAGGTTGGGAGGGAGAGCTGTGGTTGATGCCCTGCAGAACCCATGTGAACAGTGTGGGGAGCCCTGGGAGAAGGAGGGGAGCAGGGGCTCCCCGTGGTGTCAGCTCAGGCTGTTGGGTGATGCTTTGGAGAAAATTAGTTGTTAGGCTTCAGGATCCAAAACCTAAGAGCAGGGAGTAGTGGGACGTAGGTGAGATTCGTGGGTCATGGAGGAAGGCAGGCAAGTAAGTGATAACCATGAGCTTGTGGACCTTCCTTAACTGCACCTAGAAGCCTTGGGCACATGACACCGATCCACTCCCTTCCTCTTCACCCGAGAGGCCACCTAAGCATGCACCAGCACACCCGAGCGTGAAATAACAGGGCAGAAGGGAAGTGTGGCCTGGCTCAGGGGGGGCACCACCCAGAAGATGGGGAGGAGACGGGGAAGGTGGGTCTGGGGGTTTTCTGCACGGCAGAGATAGTCCACAGAAATGCAGGTGCCAGGGGTTGGGCATTTTTGCCACCTGCTCCCCTCTTGCCAAGCACAGACCCGGTGGCGGCAGTGGGGTGGGGCCGCAGGCGCGCCAGGGTGGCCGGGGCACGTGGCCCTGCGCGGGCTGACACTGATTTGTCTGCTTTCCTCGTTGAAGGACTATGACCTTTGCATCAACTGCTACAATACCAAGAGCCACAACCACAAGATGGTGAAGTGGGGCCTGGGCCTGGACGATGAGGGTGGCAGCCAGGGCGAGCCGCAGTCCAAGAGCCCCCAGGAGTCGCGGCGCCTGAGCATCCAGCGCTGCATCCAGTCGCTGGTGCACGCCTGCCAGTGCCGCAACGCCAACTGCTCCCTGCCGTCCTGCCAGAAGATGAAGCGGGTCGTGCAGCACACCAAGGGCTGCAAGCGCAAGACCAACGGCGGCTGCCCCGTCTGCAAGCAGCTCATTGCCCTCTGCTGCTACCACGCCAAGCACTGCCAGGAGAACAAGTGCCCTGTGCCCTTCTGCCTCAACATCAAACACAAGCTCCGCCAGCAGCAGATCCAGCACCGCCTGCAGCAGGCCCAGCTCATGCGCCGGCGGATGGCCACCATGAACACCCGCAACGTGCCTCAGCAGAGTCTGCCTTCTCCTACCTCAGCTCCGCCCGGGACCCCCACGCAGCAGCCCAGCACGCCCCAGACGCCGCAGCCCCCCGCCCAGCCCCAGCCCTCGCCCGTGAGCATGTCACCAGCAGGCTTTCCCAGCGTGGCCCGAACTCAGCCCCCGACGACGGTGTCCGCCGGGAAGCCCGCCAGCCAGGTGCCGGCCCCCCCACCCCCCGCCCAGCCCCCGCCTGCCGCGGTGGAAGCCGCCCGGCAGATTGAGCGCGAGGCCCAGCAGCAGCAGCACCTGTACCGAGTCAACATCAACAACGGCATGCCCCCGGGGCGCACGGGCATGGTGACCCCTGTCAGCCAGATGGCACCTGTGGGCTTGAACGTGCCCCGGCCCAGCCCGGTCAGCGGGCCCGTCATGGCCAGCGTGCCGCCCGGGCAGTGGCAGCAGGCGCCCCTGCCGCAGCAGCAGCCCATGCCGGGCCTGCCGAGGCCCGTGCTGTCCATGCAGGCCCAGCCGGCCGTGGCCGGGCCCCGGATGCCCAGCGTGCAGCCCCCCCGGAGCATCTCGCCCAGCGCCCTGCAGGACCTGCTGCGGACCCTGAAGTCCCCCAGCTCCCCCCAGCAGCAGCAGCAGGTGCTGAACATCCTCAAGTCGAACCCCCAGCTCATGGCGGCCTTCATCAAGCAGCGCACGGCCAAGTACGTGGCCAGCCAGCCCGGCCTGCAGCCCCAGCCTGGCCTCCCGGCACAGCCCAGCCTGCAGCCCCAGCCCGGCATGCACGCGCAGCCCGGCCTGCAGAACCTGAGCGCCATGCAGGCCGGCGTGCCAAGGCCTGGTGTCCCGCCGCCACAGCAGGCCATGGGCAGCCTGAACCCCCAGGGCCAGCCTCTCAACATCATGAACCCGGGGCACAGCCCCAACATGGCGAGCGTGAGTCCCCAGTACCGAGAGATGCTGAGGAGGCAGCTGCTACAGCAGCAACAACAGCAGCAGCAGCAGCAGCAGCAGCAGGGGGGCGCTGGCACGGCGGGTGGCATGGCCGGGCACGGCCAGTTCCAGCAGCCTCAGGGGCCCGGAGGCTACCCCCCGGCCCTGCAGCAGCAGCGCATGCCGCAGCATCTCCCCATGCAGGGCGGCTCTGTGGGCCAGATGGCGGCGCAGCTGGGACAGCTGGGCCCGATGGGGCAGCCAGGGCTGGGCGCAGACGGCGCCCCCGGCATCCAGCAGGCCCTGCAGCAGCGGATCCTGCAGCAGCAGCAGATGAAGCAGCAGATGGGGTCCCCGGGCCAGCCCAGCCCCATGAGCCCCCAGCAGCACATGCTCTCAGGACAGCCCCAGGCGCCGCACCTCCCCAGCCAGCAGATGGCCACGCCCCTCAGCAGCCAGGTGCGCTCGCCGGCCCCCGTCCAGTCCCCGCGGCCCCAGTCCCAGCCGCCACATTCCAGCCCATCGCCCAGGATCCAGCCCCAGCCGTCGCCACACCACGTCTCGCCCCAGACCGGCTCCCCCCACCCCGGACTCGCAGTCCCCATGGCCAGCTCCATCGATCAGGGACACTTGGGGAACCCCGAACAGAGTGCAATGCTTCCCCAGCTCAGCACCCCCAGTCGGAGTGCGCTGTCCAGTGAACTGCCCCTGGACGCCACCGGAGACACGCTGGAGAAGTTCGTGGAGGGTTTGTAGCATCGTGAGAGCACCGCGGCCCCTTCACGCCCGTGGACCTTTCGTACTGAAAACCCAGGCATCTAGGTTCTTTTTATTCCTAGATGGAACTGCTACTTCCGAGCCATGGAAGGATGGATTGCTGTTTAAAGAAACAATACAAAGAATATATTTTTTTGTTAAAAACCAGTTGATTTAAATATCTGGTCTCTCTCTTTTTTTTTCTGTTTTTTTTTTTTTGTTTGTTTTGTTTTGTTTCTGTTTTGTTTGGGGGGAGGGGGGTTTTGTTTGGATTCTTTTTGTCATTGCTGGTGACTCATGGCTTTTTTTAATGGGAAAAACAAGTTCATTATATTCATATTTTTTATTTGTATTTTCGAGACTTTAAACATTTATGTTTAAAAGCAAGAAGAAAAATAATATTCAGAAACTTGATTCCTGAAATAATGCAAGCTTATAATGTATCCCGATAACTTTCTGATGTTGCGGGAAGATTTTTTTTCTATAGTGAACTCTGTGGGCGTCTCCAAGTATTACCCCGGCGATAGGAATGACTGCTGTGTGCACACGCGCGCACACCTCCACACACAGCTATCCACACATCCTGGCTTAAGCCAGACTCTTGTCTTGCAGATGTAGAAATTGTTGCTTTGTTTCTCTGATAAAACTGGTTTTAGACAAAAAATAGGGATGATCACTCTTAGACGATGCTAATGTTAATAGAGAAGAAGCGTTCTTTTCTTTCTTCTATGTGAAACTTGAAATGAGGAAAAGCAATTCTAGTGTAAATCATGCAAGCGATATAATTACTATAAATAAGAAAATTCAAGAAGATTCAATCACTGTATAGAACGGTAACGTACCAACTCATTTCTTATAGCATATTGTTAAATAAACTGTGTGCAACAGACAAAAAGGGTGGTCCTTCTTGAATCCATGTACATGGTATTAACACTTAGTGTTCGGGGTTTTTTGTTATGAAAATGCTGTTTTCCACATTGTATTTGGACTATGCATGTGTTTTTTTTCCCCATTGTATATAAAGTACCGCTTAAAATTGATATAAATTACTGAAGTTTTTAACATGTACTCTGTTCTTTAAGATCCATGTAAGAATGTTTAAGGCTTTTATTTATTTATATATATTTTTTGGAGTCTGTTCTTTGTAAGGTTCTGGTTGTTCGCTCGGAGAGGAGAGGCGGGGACCCAGCCATGGTGGTGAGAGCCGGGGGGCAGCCGGGAGAGCCTGGGGGCTTCTCTCCAGAGACTGAGGCCGTCGGGTCTGTGCTGGCCCCACACAGCCGAAGCTCATGGGTGAATTTCATCCGCAAAGTGACGTGCACACCTTGGTTTCAGACAGCACCTGGCTTCCCTTCCCGTCTTAGCCACCCCCCCACCCCTGCTCCAGCCCTCAGTAGGGAGGGCTTCCTGCAGGTTTCTCGGGCAGTAGCCCCTCCTCCTTCCTGTACGCAAACCCCAGCATAGTGCCGAGAGTACTTTGGGGACTGGACATGGTTCCTGGCTTCTCCCTGCAAATGTTGGTTCAGCAGGGGAGTCCTGCTGTGGCCTCAGCGACACTGGGCATGCAGGTAAGGCTCTAGCCATTAGGTTTCCACCCTCTAGAAAACCCAGGCAAGGGGCTGCCCTGGAGGAGGCTGAGGGGAGCCACTTTCTGGAGCAATAGCATTTGCACCCTGGCTGCCAGGCCCTGATGTGAGGAAAGGGCTCCAGCTGTTGGGGGGCACTTGAGTGCGTGAATGCTGTAAAATCATATCTCAGAGGGGTGCCACAGGCAGGAAAGCTGAAGCTTATCTCCAGTTGCCACCCTCAGGAGACCAATGACGAGTCCAGTGTCTTTTATCCCTAGTCCCCAAACCAAAGGGTGGTGTAGATTGCACAAAGGGGGATGTGCTGGTGGTGAATTTTAAAATCATGGCCCAAATAACTTCCCTTTAGGCCCTTAGGTTCACAGGGATATTTTCAAAATACATGATTTTAGAATCACTTTGAAGAAACCCTTAAGAAATTGGAAGGGTACTTGCTAATTTTGATATAGGGTTTTGTATCTTGAGTTTATTTTAATAATGTGTCAGGTAAGAATAAGACCGTCACCTACATCCCCCAGCCAAGCCCATCTACAGCCCATCCCAAGAAAGGAAACTCAAGACCACGTCCCTCCAAAAAGGACGCGGCGGCCCCCGCTCAGCTCGCTGGTTCGTGCCCGTCCGTGTTCCTTGCACCCCAGGCTCCCCTCTCCCCCGGGGGCAGGCCCTGGGCCCCGCATTGAGACGAGGGAGAGCCGGGCTCCGAGCTGCTCCCTGATGCTGTGCTCTCCCAGGCGTGCAGCCTTGAACGTGTTCAATAAACAGCATCTTTTTCAGGTTTTCCAGAACTCAGAACTTTTGTGTACCAACCTCCCCCTTTTTGGATTCCACGTCCCATAGCCCTCTAAGCAACCAAGGTGTCAGAGGATGGGGCCGAGGGTGTGGGCACGCTAGGAGCCCTAAGCCTGTCATAAGGAAATCTGTAAGAAAGCTGGAAAGCCCTGACACTGTGTCTCATGCTGTATACTTAAAAGGAGAAGAAAAAAGTGCTATATTTGTGCTCAAAAAGAGGAACCTTGGAGTGTGCTGGTGTTGATAATAAAAGCTGGTAAAACTGCTTGTATTCAAAGATGGTTCCAGTTGGGTTAAGACCCTCAGAATTAGCTTAGTGGTTAGTCATTCTATATCGAAGGTGCTGAATTGAGTTTGTCTCGTGCATGCGTTTGTTTCTGAAAATTCAGCATGCTAGAAACCAACGGAATGAAATCTCAGTGTTACCTGAGGTAGGGAGGCTTCTGCTTCTCCTAAGTTAGTCTCCAGCGGAAGACCTGTAATGTTCTTCTCCTTTTGACTACTATAAAATGGAACCAAAGATTTCATTTGAGCCAAGATGTGCTTTTTGCACTCCATGGTAATATAAGCTACTGTTATTTTTTTTTTTAATCACCTTTCCTTAGGGAGGTGATTGGGTGCTGCTGGCCAGGGTGCTGCCAGGGAGAACCTCCACAAGGCCAAGGTGCACTGCTTGAGCCGAGGTGGGGATGGGTGGCATCAGGGCATCCTGGCTTCTACAGGCCCCAAAACAGAACATTCCATGTGTGTCACTTGTGTGATTTTACTGCACATACCAAGAAAATAGAAAGTCATGAGTGGGGATATATAGGTCATTTACAAGGTTTTAAAGGAATTAGAACTTTTAAGTGAATTGTAGTGCCTAGGCCAACAAAGAAGAGCCTCTTGAATGTTCACGAGTAGATGAAAATGTTTTGCAGTTGGCCTAAATTGTCTATAATAAAGTGGTGGTCTCAATGTGTTCACATCTTTGTTTGGAGGAGTCACCTGGACTCATCACAGATGTATCACTGTTAAATTAATGCCCTACACTGAAAAATCCAAAGGGAGTTGACAGCTGTGAGACAATTGGATTAAGAGAATGTTAACGTTATTTTTTGAGGGGATTGGGAAGAAACTGAGTAGTGAGCTGAGACCATGAAGGCGCTGTCCCCAAGGTGGCAGTCGAGGTTGAGGGGGGTGATGCTGAGGGCATCGCCTGGGCAAGGCCCTTGACCTTGACTGAGCCCCCAAAACCTGCTTTCCTCCCCTGAACAGGACAGTTGAAGAGGTGGAACAATCATTACATGCAACAAATACTGTTTAAATGCGTAACTCCTCACCCTGACTCTAAGGAAGGAAAGCAGACAACTGAGTGGCTTGCCCGAGTTTGCATGAGCCGACCAGGCTTGGAAACTGCCTTACCCCTACCCTACCAGAAGTTCCTCGCAAACCCGCGTTGGGGGTACTTAATATAAATTGTAGCCCAAAATATAAGGGCTGCAACTGGACTATTAACAGAGCCCCTCAAATGGTGCCTAGAAAGTGAGCGGTAGCTGTCTGTACACAGGGCTCTTTGGACTCACACCGCCTGGTTTGGTGCCCACTGGAGAACGTGCCCTGTGACAGGCGGCCCTGTTCCCTCCGCCCAAGGGCTCCACATCTCTGTTCTCATGTCCCCTGGGTGCCGGGCCAGCAGAAAGGACGCCTTTTCATGAACCGATGGTTAAACATCTATGGGAATATCGATGTAATTCAGACTAAAGGCTCCTCAAGGGAGACTGTGGTGTTGAAGGAACGTCCTAAGCTAGGGTGAGAACCTGCCTGCACAGGGGCTCCAGGGCTGTCCGGAGAGCCTCGGGAGGGGTGCCGAGGGCTGCGGCTTGGTGCTGCCGCCCCAGATGCCTCCCCATTTCTTGAGCTGAGCAGGCGGATGCTGCCCGGGCCTCCTGCTGCCAAGGCTCCTTCCTGGTCCTCTCCGGCCTCCCACCCCGCCGCCCTGGGCCCTGGGAATAGGGTGGCTCCACGTGCTCCTCCCCATGGGGTGGGTGGCAGGAGAGGGAGGCACATGTGGCTAAGAGGTTTGGGGACCAGACAGTGGCACTGCCGTCTGCTCCCAAAGCTAGAAGACATAGAAGACACAGAAAAAGAAGGGGGTAGACGTGGGGGAACCTCACAAGGGCCACTGGAAGCCCACAGGTTTCAAATCACCAGGAAGAGCTGGACCTCAGCCAGGCCAGGGCACAAAGGGCCGGTTCTTGCTGTCCCCCACCCCGGAGCCTTGAGTTCCAGGCTCCGGTTTACCAGGCAAGGGAAAGGGGTCCTAGCGTGGAAAGAGGGCAGCTGTGAGCACGTGCCAAGTGGAGGCCCCTTTCCTTCCGGGAGGGAATTTCTGGAATCCCCTCATGAAGCAAACCTACTGCTGCTTCTGACTTCATGGCCCTGGGTTGGTTTACTCAGCAAACAGGGAGCAGACCCTAGAACTGCACCTACAGAAGCTGTTACTGCAGGAAGGTGCTGGGCGGGGGGACACCAAAGCCAGTCTGTGCTGGACCCGAGGCGGCCTTTCCAGGGGCTGTAACCGTGCAGGGCTTTGGACCCGAGGCGGCCTTTCCAGGGGCTGTAACCGTGCAGGGCTTTGGACCCGAGGCGGCCTTTCCCAGGGGCTGTAACCGTGCAGGGCTTTGGGGTTCCGGAAGCACACCCACTCTGTATCTCGATGCCACTGTTAATGCCCTCCGGACAGTGCTTCTCAAACTGCAGCGTGCACACGGAGTGCCTGGGATCTCGCTAAAATTCTGATTCTGTAGGTCTGGATGGAGCCTGAGGTGGTGTTTCCAGAAGCTCCCAAGTGAGGCCGGTGCTGCTGGACCAGGCCCAGGGGACCAAGAACCAACCATTTAGACTTCCAATTTGCCTTCGTCCTGTCTGGTCGAGCAGTTCTGTGGTCTCACTCATGGCCTGCACCCCAACAGGAACCTTCTCTCCCTCTGTCCTGCGCTTCCCGAGGGCCTAAGTAAGACCCTGCAGGCACATGGCACCCTCCGTCCTCGGCGACAGTCCCAGGGCGCTGGAAACCCTTTAGCGCCCTGAAAGGGCTCCCTGACCATTTCGTTTGCCCCAGGGGGCAAATAAGTGATGGGAGATGCCCTCAAGTATCCTTACCCTAAAGTTCATCTGTAAAAAATGCAGATTGCAAAGAAAATAAAGAGCATTTGCCTTAGTGTAGGGTGCCCTGTGCACAAGGAAAGGAGCACCCAGCAGCAAAGCCCTTGCCCTCCCCAGACAGCCTCCCTCCTCCTCCAAGCATCCGGGGTTAGAATGGTGGCTCTGGAACTGCAGAGCCATTGGCTGGGCCCAGACACACAGACACACACAGACACACAGACACACACACACACACACACACACACACACACAGAAGGGAGCTGCAGGTTCACTCTGAAGTCAGGGCAAACTCGTCCTCACCTACCTTCCTTATGGTTAGCCGTACACCTGAGCCTTTGGATTTGGTGGATATGTGATCAGTGCATCAGAGTGATCTCACCCACAAGCTGGAAAAGAAAAATGTGATCTGAGCTCTTCGCCAGGCCAGAAGTCACCTTTCAAAACACCAAGTGGTGACCCCAGCAGGGCTCCAGGAAGGCCCCAGAGAGGACAAGGGGACAGCCAGAGGCTATCCGGCTAGTTGGTGGCCAGGGGAACCCCAAGGGGGCTGGATTGACTGACGCTGCTCTCAGAGATAAGAAGGGAGAGAGATCTCAGAGTCCATTTGCTCCTGAAATGCATGGGGGCCAGGGGCACGGCCGTGGAATTTGTGCGGCCTGCAGAATGCCAGCTTATGACATTCCCAGTGCCTCCTCCATGGACGTGGTTGAAATAAAAGTGAGTGGCCACACCGGAGAAGAAACAAATGGCCAAAAAGGCACATGAAGAGCTGCTCCACATCATTGGTCATTAGGTAAATACAAATAAAAACCACAAGGAAAGGGGTATGGGATGTTTGGGGTATTCTTCTCTATTTTTATTTTTTTCTTTATTTTGGAGAAATGAAAATGTTCTAAAATTAGTTGCGGCGACAAATGAATGCCCAACTATATGATATTGTGAGCCACTGATGGTATACTTTGGATGGGTCAAATGGTATGTGATTATATCTCAATAAGATTGCATTAAAAAAAAAAAACACAGGGAGACGTCACTTCACACTTACCAGGGTGGCTATTATCAAAAAAAGCAGAGAAGTTGGAATCCTCTCATGCTTTGCTGGTGGGGATGTAAAATGATGCAGCCACTGGGGAAAATAGTTTCTTCCTCAAAAAGTTAAACACAGAATTACCATATGACTCAGCAATTCCAGTCCTAGGTATAGACCCCAAAGAATTGAGAATGAACTCTCTCAGATACTTGGGCACCTGTTTTCATGGAAGCATATTCACAGTTGCCAAAAGGTGGAAACAGTCCAAGTGCCCACCGACAGAGCACTGATTAACAGTGTGGTCTATCCATGCAGTGGAATATTAGTCAGCCATGAAAAGGAGTGAAGTCCTGAGACAGGCTGCGGTGTGGGTAAACCCGGAAAGTATTGTGCTGAGTGAAAGCCAGACACAAAAGGACAAATACCGTAGGATTCCAGTTACATGAGGTATCAAGGATAGGCAAATTCATAACAGAGAGGGCACCAGAGTGGGGTAGGAAAACAGGGAGTTATTGTTTAATGGGTGCAGAGTCTCTGTTTGGGATGATGAAAAGGTTCTGGAGATAGTGCTGACGTTTACATGCCGTCTGCATTTGATGCCACCGAACTGTGGCATTTTAACCCTTAAAAGGATTAAAGTGGACATTTGTTTAACTGTAACAACAACAACAAAAATGGGAGCAGGGAGTGAATGTCCACTGGCAACGCAGAACAAAGCTGTTTGGGAAAAAAAAAACACTCCAAGTTTTCCAGTGAAATTAGAAATATTCCAGTAAGTTCCAGGCCTTCAGATTCTCCCCACCACAGGAAAAGCCAGGTCCCGCTAAGTGGTGGCACTGACCCCACGAAGGCCCACCCAAGGGTCCCGCTTCTGGCTTGGCCCTTGGGGTCCTTTGCTGGGTCCTACTGTCAGCACATGTGGAAGCGGGGGTCAGGGCCCGGCTTCCAGCCGGCTCTACGGTGCTGTCCTGGGCAGGTCTCGGAAGATGGCAGGGGACTGGCATTCATCAAACATACCTGTTAAATGAATGGACAACATACTAGGTTTCTACTGGCCCCATGCTGAGCTGGCCTCTGAGTCCTAGAAAGGATGAAATGGACTTTAGGAGGCACACAAAACCCGTTGCAGGTGCCACCAGGCCACGAATTACATCTCTGATGTTGGAAGCTTTGACGGCTCACGAACCCAGGGAGAAGCTGAGGGTCACAGGCTCTCTAAGCCACAGCTGCCCTTCTCCCAGCAAGGTCATAACATCTGCCTGCTGCCCCGGAGAAACCCTGTTCCTGAGGCCTGAGCCCTAAGACAACCAGGGAACAGCTTTCAGACAACACCCAAAGGCTGCAGGGCTGCCTGGAAGATTCCTTCCTCATCATCTCCATTTTTTTAGCCTCAAAAAGTAAGTTGTTTTATGAGAGAATCCATGAAATTGGGAAAAATTTTTCATCAGCCCCGGGACGTTTCCAGGCCAAGAAATACCTTTCAGCTGTGAGATCCTCTTCTGGGGTCCTCCCAGGACACTGCCTGGTGAGGGGAGAAATTCACCTGGAAGTTGGTGCCTTGAACAAATAAGTGAAGGAAAAGGGAGGCAGTTGAATCTGGCTTTTCTTCACCATGGGCATTTTTCACAGCCCCCAGCAGCTGTGATTTCTGGATTTCTCATAGTAGCCTTTGTGGCTGTCAGCAGACCCAGGGGGGCTTGCCCTCCCCAAGCCAGCGGTGCCAGCCTCCATTAATTCAACCCAAGTACTTCTGTACCTAATCAGTTTTCCCTCCTTCCATGTCCTCTGCTTGTGCAGGGACTGGGCTGAAACCTGCCCCTTCAGGCACAGCTTTGATCCCTGGGCATCTAAGAAGCCACAGTTCCCCGGGCTGGCAGAGGACCCAGTCCCACAAGGACCTGTGGCTGAGGGTTTGTCTCTGAAGGCCACAGGCCAAGAGAGGAAGGACAAAAGGCCCTGTAGGTTTGTCTGAAGCCTGAGTCGGCTCTGGGGCTCCTGTCCCCTACAGGCCCCCTATGCTTAACCGAAAGCCAAGTTTCCCTCCTGCCTTTGCCAAATTCTACTTCCTCAAAGGCCTCCCCATAAACCAGGGTATCAGCTCTCACAAAAGGAATGATTTCCTGAGCAGAGTGAAAAATAAATGAAATGTGAGGGTTGCGACCCTTTCATCCCCTGGGGAGCAGCTGTGGGGACATCCTGGAGACAGCTCTGCCTGGGACAGGCTCGGCTTGTCTGGGGAAGGGTGAGGGAGGGCGGGGATGCTGGAGAGCATCGGGGACAGGCAGGGCTCAGGGTCCGCGGAGCCCGCACGCTGAGGCATAGGGAGTCTGGAACTGACCCTGAGTGTGCTAGAAAACGCGGGGCGGTGCTGACTGCGGACTGCAGGACCTGGCTGCTGAAGAGAAGGGTGGGCGCTCCTGGCAGCGTTCCCCAACACGCCCCTCACCCAACACCCCGTGGGGGACACTCGGGGCTCCTGTACTCCTTTGAGGCACTTGACAATCTCAATTAAATCCGTTTTTCTAGGTATTTGATCGTGGCAGCTAATCTCAAACTTGAGCGTCCGCGAGGATTATCTGGGGACCGCGTCTGCAGGAAGCCGCCAGGGCCCCATCCCAGGGCAACGAAGGCTCATGGTCTGAATTCCCAACTTGACCCCAACCTCAGCAGGGCGGGAGCCGCGTCGGGGCGAGGATTGGAATAAAGCGGGTAAGCCCAGTTTAGCTGGTGGCGGAGGCTGCTGCGTCCACGTGCGGTGTAGACCAGTCAGGATGGAATTCCGCTTCTCATCCCTTTCAGCTGGGTGGCCTGCCTTCCAGCGGTCCAGACCCGCGGCTTTTCACCGACTTCCACGCCTCCTCCGGGGCGCCGCCCTTCTGCACCCTCCCCGATGGGGGCCGCCATCGGCCCCGCTCGAGGGGTGCAGAAACTGAGGCCCGGCCGACGAGCGCGAGCCTGGGGCACCCCGACCACCCGCGACAGCGCCGCGCGCAGGGCCCGTCGCCCTTGACAACGCGACACAAGGTCACGCAGCCCCCGCCCCCCGGCCCGACGGTCCCGCGCGGGGACCCCGTCGGCCGCAGAGCTCGCGCCCACCCGCCCGCGCAGGCAGCAGGCCGGGCAGCCCGGCGTCCGCCGTGACGTCACCGTCACGCGCCGCGCCCTGAGGAAGGCCCGCCCCCGCCCCGCGTGGCTGCGCGCGGCGCTCGGGGAGGACGGTCATGGCGCGCGAGCTGCGGGCGCTGCTGCTGTGGGGCCGCCGCTTGCGGCCTCCGCTGCGGGCGCCGGTGCTGGCGGCTGCCCCGGGAGGTGAGGGCGGCCGGGGCCGGGAGGGCGGCGGGCGGGGCCGCGGGCCGGGCGAGCGGCGTCCCCTCGGGCTCCGAGCCCGTCTCCTGGGCGCGAGGCGCGTGGTGCTGGCACCTGCCGCCCCGGGGGTGCGAGGTGAAGTAGCGATGCCCGCGGAGCGCAGCGGCAGAGCCCCGGGGGGGCGGGGGGCCTGGATATCCTTCCCGCAACAGCTCACCCGGCCCTGGCGTGACTCCCACAAGGGGCTTCTCGCAGCCCCGCGCGGGGAGAGGCGCCGGGTGAGCGCAGTCTCTGGTCCTCTGGAGCTTTCGGGCTGGTCGGAGAGTCAAGCAGTGAACAAGCGAAGTCATTCTGGAGAGTGAGAGCCTAGAGGGCGTGTGTTGGGCACCTCCTTTACTAGGGCGGTCGTTTAAGTCCTCTGAATCATGTTATTTCTCCCCTGCAAGTCGTATACACGAGTCATGCATAAGCCATTCGGTCTTTCGTTCACTGGATAAATGTTGCCTGCTTTGTAACTGGGCACGGATTCGGGTTATGGGGACACCACGGTGAGCACAGCCAGCAACAGTCACTCCGGGTCCTCATTGGAGCTAGTGTACTCTGGCTTTTGGGCGCTCTATCCTCAGAGCTTGGGATGGGTAGATGCTCAATTTAATGTTGAAAGCAAAAGAAAAACCCCTATTCTCATAGTCTGCTTTCCCATTTTCCACCTGGGAACCGTTAACTACGTTTTACCATTCCTTCCAAGTTTTGCACACTCAGTTACACATGTATAGATAAGTATATGTATGTAACTTCGTATTTGAAGAGGCCCTAACCATATGTGTTGTTCTACAGTTTTTTTTTTTATTTCTAGTATGCGTTATACATCTTTTCACGTCAGTTGCTGCACAGTATTGTATAATGTGGATGGATGTATTTTCATTCACTAAATAATGTCCTATTGATGGATGTAATAAAGATTGTTTTCCTTTTTTTTGTTGTTACAATGCAACATAGAATGGGCTTGCATTAAATCTCTGTGCACATGTGATTTTTCTTTAGAATTCCAGAATTAGGGTGTTTGAATTGCTGTTTCAAGAGCGCTCTGTGCTGAGCAAACAGCAGGTGCAGGAGTAAGGAGCGGCTGTGGATAATCTGGTTAAGACTAGAGGGAAGGGGTGGGAGTGATATGAATGGGGCTGAAAGTGGCATCCTTTCTCTCTTTTAGAGAAACGTGTGTAGGGACCACCTCCTCTGGTGACCTTCAGGAGCCTCTGTGCAAACCCAGCCCACCTCCCCCACAGACACAAGTAATTTTTCTCCCTTGGTAAATGTAGTTGTTCAGTATAGGGAGTAGGGATATCAGGACATGGGTAACCTGGAAAATTTGATGTTAATAACTTTTAGGTTCAAAGCCATGAAACTTTTTCAGAGACCTCCAAGTATCAGAAGTCACTGATTTGCCAGTAGACTAATGAGAAGGCTGCCTCCACCAAAAGAGACATGCAGGGGGTTAGAGAGCTGACTGAGAAAAGTCAACCAAAGACTCGGGATCTCCAGAAGCAAATGTGACTGTTGTAAGGCGGATGGAGGTGGCGGTGGGGTCATTTCATGTGCCAGTTAACTGCTGTGACCATCAGCTCCTCCATGCCCTGTTTCTTAATCTTGTCTTATTTCCATGGTTGAAATTGCCAGAACAAGGTCATGAGGTAGCCACAGCAGGATTGGTTGGTGCTCGAGTTAATGTCGGGTACCTTTTCTGTTCTCTGTGAACTGAAATCTTTTGCTGGAATTATCTGCTTTGGGAGATGGGGCTGTGCCAAGAGGATTAGAAGAGTGGGGTGTGAGCTCACTCTCACAGATTCTTGGATTTTCCAAAAAAAAAAGCACCCCTGGACCTTGCTTCTGAAGGCCAAGTCTTCCTATTCAGCACTTTATTCTTTTGTTGGTTTATTTTGCTGCCTGCCTCAGCTCTCACTTTGTGTGCTATTTAATTTCCACTCTTAAACTGCTCATGCTGAAGCCTTCAGACAAATTCCAGGTGTTCTTTTCGGGATGCAGGGAAGCGCCAGTTGCTGGGCAGACTGCAGGCTCCCTGTGAAACAGCCACTTACATTGCTCGAAAAACAGGGCAGTTTAGGCTTAGAACCCTTGACCTGCAGGCCCTGAATGCCGCGGCTGCGGCCCACACGCTCGCTAAGCAGGTGGAGGTGGACTCTCCTGCCCCTGGCTTGGGCAGGCTTGGTGGGACCAGCCCGGGGGCTTCTGAGCCGGCAGCAGAACCGGCCAACCCAGACGGTTCAGATTAGCAAAGACCCTAGTAGTTACTGGCTGAGTAGTTGGCCAGAACTAAGACTGAAAATAAGGTCTTGGAGTGCTTTGCTGTCCCTGGACAGAAGAGGGAATGCAGCATGGGGGGCGGTGGGTCACACTGGTGAGAAAACAGTGGAGAAAAATAAACGTCTTACCCCCTCCCCTCCATGGCGGTATTTACTGGGTCATAACTTGACAAGCTAGGTGGTTTCAACAAAGGAAACAGTTTGACTGAGGGCCATAGTGTTTGCTTGTCTGTAAACAAAGTCGGGAGATGTGGAGCTTTTAATGAATGAAAATGTATCCAATTCACGATCAAGTGAAATGCTTTCAAAGCCAGAGAATGTTCTTGGATTGCATTTTGGTGCCCTACATGCAGCCAGCTGGAATTTTTCTTAAACACTGTCCTACTCAGTCTTGATATGGAAGACTTGCCTTTTAAGAGGGACCTGTGTTTGCTTAGTCGAGACTTCCCTGTAGTTCTGTAGCATTTAGTAAAGATAAATTTCAGGAGGTTTATTTCTGATGTGGCTGGTTATTTCTGCTAAAACCATTTGAAATTATAGACCATGAAAGCTATAGCATGGAGAACCAGTTTTTACTTGGAGACGTTATCTGCACCTGCCTTTTTTTTTTTTTTTGGTTTAACTTAATTTTTTATAGAGAAGCCTCACATACCCCACCCCTTTTCCCTATTAACACGTTCACCTGCTTTTAAGCAGGTGCATTCCTGTAGATGAGGTAAATAAAAAGCTGGTGAGTCCTGAGAGTGTAAGTTATTTTAAAAGAATGGCACAGATATTTAGCGGCCAAATAATTAAGAAATGTGATTGGCTTATAAAAAGTTAATTTTGAGATAGCCCAAAAGAATACTATGTTGAAAAGGAGCCAGAAGACTAATAGCAGTAATGCTAAGAACAAAACAGAAGTGTATAACTCTGCTGCAACTGGAAATGTCAAGTTAGCTGAAATCAGGAAAGCACTTGCCCGTTTTAGTTCCCACACACCAGGGCCTCATGCCCGCATTTACCAGGGAACGGGG
>PVKY010000898.1:0-38103 GCA_004027775.1 Bradypus variegatus | reverse complement strand
GGAGGAGGTGAGAACTGGTTGAAATTTCCCTGATACAGGTCCCACTGACTTCCAATTCCTCTTGTCGTCCCCACAGTCCTTAGGACAAGACCCACACCCAACACCTTCCCATCTCGGTTCTCCACTTGGTGGCCTCGGGAATGGAGGTCTCTCAGAGCTCATGGCAAGGCACAGGAAAGCAGCAGTGCTCCACACAGGATCCTTTTAACCTTAGAAACAAGAGGCCCTGCAAATAGGCAGCACACATCCAGCTGTTTTCTCCTCTCTCAAACCAGCGCCCACAACCTGCCACACTCCTCACACTGGAGTGTGAAGCCACAAGGTCAAAACCATTACCAACAGTGCTTCAAAGTGCCCTGCCACCCCACCACATGCACGTCTAGCAGCTGGCATGCCTGCTCTGGGCTGCAATACTTGACCAGTGCTGCTGTTCCCGTTTCAACCCAGAGAGCATCCAGCCAGCCCAAGGCAAGTCCCATCTGCCAGCGTGTCCCTAACTGGAGCCAACCCTGGCCCTCTGGAGCAGGGACATGGGCACAGCTGTATTTCCCACCCCAGTGGAGAGTTGAGAACAACAGTTACCTATTTCCCAGAACAGATATCTCCGCGAATTGAGGATTTATGAAATGTTAGCTATGGGTGCAACACTCTTTCCAGGCCGGGTGGGGAAGGCTGGAGTAGAAAGTGTGAAGTGGTCATAGATGAAGATCCTGGTCTCCGGAGCTGACTGCCTGAGTTAGAAGCCCAGCGTTTCTCCTTATGAGCCACACAGGCTTGGACAAATCAGGTCCTTAGCTTCTCCCAGGCCTCAGATTTCTCTTCCAATGGCCTCGGTGCCTGGAATGGCACAATCAATGACAATCAATGACAACACAATAGTGTTGTCACTATGATTTCTGGGTCCCCGGCCCCTAGGAGTCTGCAGACCCCAAAGACAAGACTCTCACCTCTGGGAAAAGGGCAGAGGGGCAGAGGGAGCCAAAGTGCTGTGTGGCTTCTGAGAACGAGCTGGAACAATGCAGGGTTCCAGCTAGAGATGACGAGGCTCAGGAGACTGGGCTCCCGTTGGCCACACAGCTCTGTTAGAGTCTTGGGGTGCAGTAACAGTCACAGCCCGGGGATCTCCGGTCCCTGAGCTGGGCACCACCCCTTGCAGTTCACAAAGCTGACTGCAGGCCCCAGCTTGCTGGCTCTCCCCACAGCCACCCTGTGCAGACCTCAGAGCCCCTGCGCAGCCATTGCCTGGGTCTGGAGGAAAGGCTTCCACATCTGACCCATCTCCAATCCTCAGGGCTGGCACTGCCTGGCATGTAGCAGGACCCAGTAAAGGTTTGTGGAGGGAGAGCTGTCCGCCCCAGGCCCTGAGGGTCCAGACTGGTGTAAGCCCTGGGACTTAAGCTGTCACCCATGCAGGGGAAGGAGGAAAGCACTGAGGACACTTTTTCACCTCGACACCAAATGCTAATTCAAGGAGGATCTGGCTCAACAGGTGGAAAGACTCAAACATTGGGGGCTTTAGAAGCAACCAAAGGGCTGGCTTGGAGGGATGGGTCTGGCAGGGAGGAGAGGGGCAAGTACACCATCAGAGGACTCTTCAACTGGACAACTGTCAGACACGTGTGACAGAGGTCCTAAAGCAGGTGCTGCACCCAAGGGACACTTCTCTGCACCCAGGGAGCCCTGGCCTCTGCAGCTGCTTTCTCAATGTTCCCTTTCAGCTGACACATCCTTGTGCCGTGGATGGGCTTAGGTGACACCCTACTCTGCCCCTGGTGACACTGGGTGACCCTGGACAAGTTATCTAACTTCTGTTAGCCTCAGAAGGATTGGTGTGAGGCTAGGTGAGAAAATGAATCAGTTTCGTGCTGGAGATGTGCTGGAAAAGCAGTAGCTGGGTTGCTGTTATTGATATTTGTATTCATCTTTGCATTATTAATGCCAGAGCTCCAGAGCAGAGCCGACAAGTTCAAGTCTCAGGGTTCTCATTTCTGTCATCCTGAGTTCTAGCAGCCCCCAAAGAGGCCATAAAGGCTGCCAACAGGGGCAGAATCTCAGATTCCACCTAGACATGATTCTGAATCCCCTTTACTCAGGCCTGGCAACCTCTCCTCTCTCCTCTGCTTGCATACCTTCAGGAATGGGGCTCTGACTCCCTTACAGAGCTGGACAATTGCCTGGGAGAATGTTCTTTGGCCCCCACTGAAACCTGCCCCCTTAGCTTTATCCTCCTGCAATTCAGAATTCCATGGCTTGACCCTCCTGCCCCACCATCGCCATTGCCTACCTCCCTGTTCACCTTACTATATATTCCACAACCCAGAACTGCTGTTGGTGGCCTGCACCCCCCACGCCATGTCTCATCTTCCTTCCTGTGCATGTGCTTGCTGTGCCCTCTGTTGGAAAGACCCTCTCTCTTCTCTTCTTGCTTTCTTGCTAATCCTGCAAGACTCGTCCCTGAGATCCCCTCATATGAGAAGCCTTTGTTAACCCCCTAGTCTTGGCTCCACCCTGTCCTCTTCTGCCTTCAAAGCCCGGGTCATCCCTTCATCACTGCGTGGCTCATGCTGTCCTACAATTATGTGTGCCCGTCTCCCCCTCCACACTGTGACCGCCTCAGGGGTGGGAACCGTACATCTCAGCTCCTGGACAAGGCTGGGTACCGGGGAGGCGTCATCTCAGTGCTGGCTGAACTGAAAGGCCCCAGCCCTGCCTTGGGCTGGCCTGCAGTGCAGGAGAAGAGAAACTCCGCTCTGCCGGGTTCCCAGCTGGGCACTCCTTCGGAGACGAAAAGCCCCGCGGGTGCACCCAGTTGTCCATCCGTCCTGGGTCCATCTGTCCAACCCTCCTGTGACACTTCCTCAGAAAAACAAGCGCCGCTGTATCTTGTTCCGGCTGCCCGATCCTGGCAGCGAGATTAGCATTTGAAAGTTTCCCTTGCATTAATTTCAGACGGAACATAAATATGGGCTTGGGATGCCTCTTCCAGGGGAAGAAAACTGGACACCTGGCATTCTTGCAGGAGACAAAAACATGTGTGCTGGCCAAGGGGAGCCGGTGTAGCTCTGGAGCCTCTGTGGGAACATCTGGTTCTTCCCTCCTCCCCACCACCCAGCCCCCAACACTGTCTTGAAATTACCCTGTTAATTGGTGTATTGTTCTTTTGAGCACTCGCACAATCTTCCCTCCAATCTGCTGAACCTTGGAAGGTACGCATGTCTCTGACAATTTCCTGCCCCCAAACATGAACTTGGGATCCCTCACAGCCACAGATACTTGGGAGTAGGTGTATTGGAATGTGCAGTGAGCTGAGACATCTCAGGGTTCAAGTCCAAGCTTTGCCTTTTACCAGCTGTGTGACCTTGGGCAAGTCATGTCCCCTCACTGAGCCTCAGTTTCCTCATCCACAAATGGGGGATCCCTGGAAGGGAGGATGAAATGAAATATTTGAAAAGCATCATGTTCCCAGGAGGCTTACCAAATACGAGTTTGTGTTCACTTCACCAAATGATGGAATCGTGGATCAAGGAGAGCCTGTGACATCATCTAATCCAACCTCGTATGGGGTACCTGAGGCCCCAAGAGGAGCGGGAAACTGCCCAAGGTCCCACAGCTTGTTGGTTGCTGAGCCAGGAGTGCACCCCAAGGCTTGTCTCCTGACCCCAGGGCAGATTCTCTGCTCTGTCCTACTCTGCCTTCCAAGGTCTAAGGGTAAACTGGGGTTGTCTGGATGTGCCCACGGGACAGGTAGGGTCTAAATCCTGTCTGCCTGCTACTCACCAAGCCTGGACAAAGGGGAGCTTTTTCCTTTGCACTAAAAGATCCTGGGTGCTGCATCGACCAGGGCAGGGTGCCTTTTCCATTACATAAATGTACTTTAAGTAGGGCCCGGGTTTGGGGGTTCAGGGAAGACAACTACCAAATCAGCTCCACCATTTTTCAGACCTATAATCCTCTTCCAGGCCTTTGCTCACACTGTTTGCCTGCCTCGACTGCCCCCCTCTACCCTTCCATCTGCATCCACCCATTCTGGGCGTCCTAGTATATGACTCTTCCTCCAGGAAGCCCTCCCTGATGTCCTTGGTGGATTAGTCTCTGTCTCAGTGTCTCTCCTTTCCCTTCTCTTCCTGCCGGGGTCTCTGTGTCCCTATACGTCTATACTGCCTCTACCCCTGAACCACCCTCTCCCCCTCTCCCTTTTTCTTTCTCCTCCCTGCTTCCCCCTGTCCTTGAGCTCTCCTCCTCTTCCCCGTCTCTCTTAGTGGATATCTCTCTGTGTACCTCCTCTCTACCTGGTTTGATCTCTGTGTGCCCCCATCCTCTGCTGCTCTCCCTCTCTTTCCTCCTCTCCTTGTCCACAAGCCTCAGCAGATGAAATGGGACGTGCCTTCCTGCAGAGAGCTGGCCAGAGAACAGTTGTCAGTGCTGGAAGGAGCTGCTGATCAGTGGCCAGGAGACATGGGGCCCTTTGGAAACTTTCCACGACCTTCCCTTGCAGGTTCCAGGAAGGGTGTGGTGCCTTTTTCAGGATTCCTGACCTTGGAGGCAAGCCTAAGCCCTATCTGCGAGCCCCTGGGGACCACAGGTGCTGGGCCCTGCCTGCCTGCTCCAAGGGCCGAGTTCCTGGGATTGGAGGAATCTGGAGGAGCATCACCAAGGGGCGAGGCTGAGGCTACAGGAGGAGGGAATCCGTGAGCTCCATCTCCCAGGGATAGGATGAGATCATGGAAAGGATATGGAGTAACAGGTTTTGTCACTCATTCATTCAACAAACATCCACTAAGCCATCGCTGTGTGCCAGATTTGGGCTTAGCCCCAGAGACAAAGATAAATCAGTCATGGACCGTGTTCTCTGAAAGCTCGTAGTCTCACCTTAGATGGGTTTTGGGGAACACCTTCTGCCAGAGTCAGCTCCAGGGTATGGGAAGATTATTCAAGCTGCGGTGTGGAAGGTGAACTAAAGAGAAAAAGGAGGATGGTTTCTGCAGGGATTCTGGCAGAAGGTGACACTGGCCTCGAGCATAACTTAGGATGCAAAATCACGGGGACTTTGGTGATGGATTGTATAAGAATGATGAGGGAGAGGAAAAAGTCAAGACCAGGCCCACCTGGCCTGGAGAGCAATACCCGTTTGGGACACAGGGCATCTCAAAGGGGAAGGGTGAGCTCAAATTTGTAGTCTCTGGAGGATGTTTAGGTGGAAGAGGTCCGAAAGGCAGTTGGACAGATGGGCCTGGGCTAAAATGGCAATTCCTGAGTCATCAGCCACCATGAGTGTGAGTAAAGTCAGAAGAAAGGAGGGCCAAGGACAGGGTTCCCAGGGGCTTCCACATTTATAAGACAGGAGAAAGAGGAACCCACAGAGAAGGCAGAGAGGAAGCAGTCAGAGGAGTACAAAAAGAACCAGGAGAGAAGGGTGACGTGGACGCTAGGGAAGTTGCAAGTTTCAACAGCCCGACTATGGGGTCATAGAAACCAAATCCCAGTAAAGGTGGGGGGTGATGGAAACATGGGCTCTGGAGTGTACGGCTTGCCTTGCACAATTCTGGGTGCCTCTTGGAGTTGTACCAGGATCAGCCTTGCCCTGGAAGGAAGGAGGGAAAGGCAGGTGTGGCTTAGGGAAGCAGAGGATGGGAATTTGAAAGGATCACCTCTGATTGCTTCTGTTTTCTCAAAGTAGACCAAGTCTTCTGTCAAGGACTCCAAAGGAAAGAATAAAAGACTGGAACACTTGAGGGAATGGATGGAGGGCAGCGACCAGACATGTGAAAAGTGCCGCCGTGCGGCACTCAGAGCCCAGCAGAGCCTCTCTGAATGTTTCTTCCGCCATCTCCAGGAATGCTCCTTTTGGAGCATTTGAAATGCTCCATGTGGCCGTCAGTAAATACTTGCTGCAGCTCCTGTACAGCCTGAGGCAGGGCTGTTTTCCCTGGCGGCTCTTGAAATCCACTGGGCAGGCACAGGGACCACTGTTGGGTCGTGAGGCCCTTGTCTTTAGACAGGTTTCCATGGAGGCGGAGCAGGAAGCACCTGTGCTGCCAGGAGTGGCTTCCAGGGGCTGCTCACAGGGCGTTCCTGCTGCCAGTGGTCTGGAGGCTGCACTCCCAGACCCCCTTCCAGCCTCACTGTGCCCTGGGGCAAGCAAGAGGGGGCTGACTCTGTGGCCCCATCACTCAGGACTGCACACCCTGTGCTTTTCCAAAGGATGTTCAGTCTTCCTGCCTCATTAGGGCTTTAAGCTGCCCCAGGAGTCAGCCAAAGGGCTATATGCCCATTTGACAGTCAATAAAACTGAGGCCGGGGCAGGGGAGTCATTTGCTCAGGATCGCAGACTGAGTGGGAGGTCTGGAACTGTAGCTAGAGCCTGGGCCCTGTGTCCTCGAGGCACTGATCTGGCCCAGGGCCCTGGGAGGGCCTGCGCATGCCTGTGTTTCTGTCTCTTCTGCAGTTAGCTTCCCACACATGCCCCGTGGTCTCGCACCTCCAAGTCTTTGCATGTGCTGCTTGCCCCCTCTGCAACCCCTCCCCTCCCCCTCAGTACCACCCCATGCCCATCCTCACCCAGCTAACTCTTATCCCACCCTTCAGCTAGCAATGCTTCCTCCAGGAAGTCTTCCTTGATCCCCCAAATTGGATTAAATGCCTCCTAGGTACCCCCCACAATTTTCTGTGCTTCCCCTGCGTAGTACTTGGTACCTGCCTCTTCACCACTGTCCAGCACAAGCTCTGCACTCAGCAGGTGTTTGTTAAATGAATGAAATGAATAGGTGGAGGAAGGGAAGGAAAAAGGGAAGGAGTGAAGGAGGAAGGAAGGAAGGATGAAAGGGAGGGGGTAAAGAAGGAAGAATACATTTTCATAAGGGTCTTTGAAGGCAAACAAAAGCCTTCTCCATAGAACCTGAGAGCTAGAGGAGCTCATCAATGCTCTGTAGCCCGATCCCTCCATTTTAGCTCAAGAGAAACTCAATGGAGGGAAACGGGTTTGCTCAAGGCCTCAGATGACTGAGGTGGATCCTGGTAGAGCCCAAGCCTCGCATTCCGAGTCCGGTGGTCTCGCTCAGTGACCCGCAGGTAGAGTTCGGGAGTGGCAACCAGCCTGTGAGGGTGGGCGCTGGGCTGGGAGACGTCCTCGGGCTGCTTGTGAAGCAGGAAGGTGGACAGGCCACGGAGCCCCAGGGCTGCAGAGCCCACCCTCCGCCCCAGCCCCGGGGTGCTCCCAGCCTCCCTTCCTCTGCCAGGAGCCTCTCCATTCCCCTATAGCTTGTCCACTTTCTGTTCTCCTCAGACCTCCCTGGGGCTGTCAACGTTCTGACCCTCCAGCTTCCCACCTGTCACCACCTGTCACAGGCAATTAGCATAATAGTGCAGGCCCCACCCCCAGGTCTCAGCTGGACGGTGAGCAGGAGGGGAGGGTTCCACCCGTGTGAGTGGGGCGCGGAGTAGATACGTGGCCCGGGAGGATCCGAGGGCCCTTGGCAACCATCTGGCCACTCCAGTGCTGCCCCAAATTGAACAAGTGGGGAGACCAAGGCCCAGAGAAAAGAGGCCTGCTGGAGGCTGACTCCTCAGTGGCTGCTGTGCCCACGGTTACTTGGCCCCCCAGGGAGTCTTCCTAAGCAGAGCCTGGGAGAACCTTGGTCTACATCCTGGCAAAGGCAGGGGATCCCCATTCTCACCCAGTGCTTTGGTCTAAGTAATTCATTTCTGTATTCTCAATGTCTATCTCAGGGCTGGCCATAGAACAGGTGTATCATAAATGTTTGTCGGATGAATGATTAGTGAAGGTGGGGGAAGCAAAATGGAGACCATCTCCCCCTTCTCGCCACACACAGCTGGGCCACCTCTGGAGGATTCAGTTCCATAATTTCTACCTCCCCTAATGCCGCTGTCACTGTCTGCTAGACCCTGAATCGGTGGGGTTCTGTCGATTTCCCCCACTTAAGGTCTTCCACCTAAAGGAGCCCCCAGTGGCCATGCCAGGGCTGGGCCATAGGGTGTGCTCTGTTCCGTAAGTGTTGGATGGAGGTGAATAGATGGGTCTGTGAATACCTGGGTCCAGGCATGTACTAAGCACGTGCAGGGTGGTCCTTGCCCCATGGGAGCCTGGTGAGGAGACAGACACAAGCACACAGAGCCCCCCTCCCATGCTAAAGGAAGGATGCATCAGTTGCTATGGGAGCTTAGAAACATGAGCCATCGATCTGCTAAGGGCTCGAGGGAAGCTTCTTGAAGGAGGTTTTCTCAGAGCTGGGCCTTGCGTGGCTGCTGGAGGCTATCCCAGTAACCAGTAACTCCATAAGCCCTAACTACATGCCAGCCACCGTTCCCTATAACCCTCACAACAACCTGGAGGCTGCTACTACAGTTATTCCCATTTAACAGATGGGGAAACTGAAGCACTGGGCCATTCAACTAGTGAACAGCAGAGCCAGGATTTGGACACAGACAGGGTGGCACCAGGGCTACATTCTCTTCTCGATGCCATCCTGCCTCTGTGGGAGTCTGGGGCCTCAACCTCGTTGTAGGTCACCAGCCTGGACCAGGCCGTCATCCCCAGTTGCCAGTGGCCTGGCCTGTGGCTGAGCCCCCCCTTGTCTCTTGTGTTCCAGGTCACTTTCTGGGGAACAACACCGTCATCGATGTCCTGCGGCAGGCAGGGCTGGAGGTGGAGCACACACCTGCGGGGCGGGCCATCCACAGGTAAGCTGCCAGGGGTCGTGGGGTGCCTTGGGAGGGTCTGGCCTGCTGCTGCCGGCACCCCGGGTGGGTCTTACCGCTCGCCGCCAGTCTGAGCTGCGTCCTGCCTTCTCCCCCAGGCCTGTGGGCAAGAGTCGTGAAGAAGCTTCTGGTGAGATGGGGGTCTTAGAAAGCCTTCTTTCCTCCAGAGGCAAGAGTGGAGGGGCTGGGCTGGAGGTGGGGAGACGGAAGGAAGGGGCTGTGCAGTCTGGGCCAGGGCAAGGCTAGTGGGAATGGAGGAGCTTTAGGATTTAAGAGTTATGTAAGATTTAGAGACTGGTGACTGGGTGGAAGTGGAAAGACTATATAAGACTCCGGGGTTGAACCCAGAGGACTTGTGGGTGTCCGGGCTGTGAATCGAGATGGTGCTGTGGGAGGAGGAGCAAGGTGCTTCGACTCCTCCCTGTGAACCATGACCCCCTGTGCCACCCAGCCTGAGCCTCACCTTCCTCTGACTATCCCTTCTCCATTGCCACCTCAGAGCCAGGCCCCCCACCCCTGCCTTTCCTGCTAGGGCACATGAACCCCTATCAAATAGAGCATGCCCAGCCTCCCTTCCTATGGGGGTTTCCTGCTCCCCAAGGGCAGGGGCCTCCCCTGGTCATCTGTGGGTCCACAGCTCCAGGCCTGGCATGTGGGGGGTGTCAGCACATGCTGGGGTCTCCGTCCTGGGCAGCCCTGGAGGTCAGTGGCAGGGTCCTCAAAGCTAGGGTTCCATGTGGCCCATGCTCTAAGCTCTATGCAGGAGCATTCCTCCCTAGCCCAGAGAGGCAGCCACCGTGTGATTTCAGCCCCTATCCTTGACCTTACAAGACCCAGAGTCTGAAAGAAGGTTGGATAATCACAGCCAATATTTACTGACCGCTCACTATACTAGGCTCAGAGCTTCTAACTCATTTAATCCTCACAACAACTCTGGGAGGTAGGAACCAGGATTATCCCCCTAACTCAGGAAGCTGAGGCCCAGAGAGGTAAAGTAACTTACAGAAGAACACACAGCTCATGACAGTGATGGAACTAGGGTTGAAATCCAGGCAGTCTGGCTGTGGGGCCTCCCATAGCTCTTAACCCCCTTGGAGCCCTGTTCTGAACCTGGCAGATGGGCACTCAGAGATGGCTGAGACCTTCCTCTTCCTTCTGCAGAGATGAGGCTCAGGCCCAGAGAAGGGCAGGGCTTGCCTGGAGCCACCCAGAGGAGTCAGCTGCTGGTGTCCTCGCTGGGGGCCCAGCGCCCTCCCTCGTCTCCAGGGCACTTCTGGAGGAGCTTATAAACACCCTCATGTTATGGCTCCTTCCCAGCCTCCCACCTCTCCCCAGCATCTGAGTCAGCCTGCCAAGGCTGCGCTTCCTGAACCATTTGAGCCCAGCACAAGTCAGATTGTATCAGGTCAGGCGCAGGCATGTGTTCGAGGAGTGGGGGATCCGAGGTAGGCTCGGGGACAAGGCATTCCTCAGAGCTCCCCCCTTCTCCCCTTGTTCCAAGGGCCTTCGCCTTGAAGCTGATTGTGCCTGCCCAGGCCAGGGCTGGGGAGGCAGGCAGGACCGGGAGACCAGCCCAGGGCCTATTCTTCTCAGAGACTGGGCACTGAAGCAGGGAAGGGGGTCCCCCGACACCCCCGTGAGCTCTGCTCCAAGAGCTCTCGACCTGGGTCTTGGAGTACATGCTGAAATCCTCCCCCGAGCACAGAGGAGCAGGAGGCAGCAGCGAGGTGGAGAAGTGGGGATGCTGAGGGGGCTCCAACAATAAAAGCCATCATCGGCCACAGGTGCTTCCTGGATCTATCTTTTTGTCTGACTGTTTTGAATTATCTCCCAGGCAGCTGCGGCTTCTCCCGGCAGCCTGGACCCTGGGAATCTGGGGGTGTTGTCGGGGGTGGGGGAGGCTGGGCTGAGCCGGTGGCCTTTATTCCTTCAAGGAGAGAGAAGCCCCTCACCCCACAGGGCAGCGTGGAGTGGGGTGGGCGCACAGGCTGCTGGCAGTCTCGGTGCCAGCCTTCCCTTGCACGCTGCCTGCTCAGACATGATTCCTGAAACCGCTCTCAGCCTTCTCCCAGGGCCGATGTCCCCAGAAGGAATTCTGTTTGGGCCACAGAAAGAAAAGAGTAGAAGGGAGAAGTGGGTGCTCCAAGGCTAATGGGTGTTTGTGTAACCCCTGTATGTAATGTGGGCCCCACAAACACACCCGTATTCAAAACTCTAGTGCTGGGTGATAGGACAGTGACACAAGCAGCAATGGAAATAACTAAAATGTGTCAGCTGCTCCGCAGTCACCTGGCATGCTGTGCTTTGTAGGAATTAACCTACTTGATTCTCATGACACCCCTATGAGGCACATGCTGGAATATTCCCATTTTACAGAGCAGGAAACTGAGGTACAGAGAAGCTAGGGAACTCATCTCAAGCCTCTCAGCCACAGACCCTGACCAAGATCAGATACGCCCTGAGACCTGCCCCTGGCTCACTCACCTCCTGCAAGTCTGGGCTCGTATGTCACCTGCCAGTGAGGTTCTCCCTAACCTGCCTCCTTCACCCCCACATTCTCTCTCCTGTCTCTGCTTTGTTTTTCTAAACAGCAGTTATCCCATCTGACATTCTATATGTTTGTTCTCTGTCTCCCACTTTGGAGTGTAAGCTCTAAGAGGCAAGGACTTTGCCTGCTTTGGTCACTGCTGATTCCTGATTACTAGAAAAGCCTCTATTGCGGTAAAGATGCTCAATAAATCTTTACTGAATAAATCAATAAAAGAATGAGTCAAAGCTTCATCTCTCAGTCCCAGCAAACCATCTTCTGTGTTCCTCTCGCTGGGCCCAGCAGGGGCACCCTGGCATTTTCTCCCTCCCGTGGCAACTTCCCCACCGAACTGCATTCCCCATCACACAGGGATGGCACGCCCCAACCCACAGACCTCACGTGATGCTCCCATTTTCCAGTCCTGCAGCCCAGAGCCCGGCACCCTTTCCTGAGGGCACCTCAGCAAGCCCGGCCCCGGCCACCCCATCTGCCGCCATTGCCACAGCGCTCTCAGTGACCCCCACCGCCCCACCCGAGGAGGAGGACCCGGCCCTGTCCCCACACCTCCTGCTCCCTGACAGCCTCAGCCAGCTGGAGGAGTTCGGGCGGCAGAAGAAGTGGAACAAGAGGCAGAATAAACACCAGCGGCCACGGCAGTTCAATGACCTCTGGGTCCGCATCGAGGACAGGTGAGCTGGGGAGGGCCGGGGCTGTGTCGGGAGCCGGGCATCTGGACCTGCCTCCTCCTATCTCAGACCCATTTGAGGCTGGGCACGCTGTCACCAGGCAAGCCCTGCTCTAAGGAAGGGTGTCAGGTGAGTATTTGAGCAGAAACTTCAGGGCTGGTGTGTCACCATTCACAAAAGCTCATCATCATGTTCACCCTTCAGGGTTTACAGAGCATGTTCAATGCAGATTTTTCCATTTTACTTTCAAAACAAGAGCAAGTACAGTTTTCTGTCTTATAAACATGAAGAATTAGAAATTTCTTTCACAGTTGACTAAAGTCTGCTTTGCATTTAGCTTAAAAAGGACACACCTGGTGTGCAAAATGGGGTGCTTTTGTCCCATGGACTAGAAGGTAAAACCAGGAGAAAATGGAGCAGATGGGCTAGATCGAGGGTCTGTGAGCTGCCTGGGCCTGTGAGCCAGGGCAGCTCAGGGGCATCCGCTTCGGAGAGAGACATCTAACCTTACAGCCACGGGGTCTATCTGGAATAGATGGGGGGATTTGTGATAGACCTTGTTGAAAATGGGCAAGCGCAGAAATCATTGTAATGTTCTAATACGTCTCCATCTTCTTCCTGTATGTCCTGCCACCACCCCGTGCCACCCCCCCACCCCCACTCCAGCCTGTCTGACACCAAAGCAGTATGTGTTCTTCCAATCTCAGTCTGTAATCTCAGCGCAGAGCCATCTCCCTAAATTTCACTTTTCATCAGAAATCTCCATAGATGGGGCACAGTGTCATCCAAGCATCTGGAGTGTTCCAGGGGAGGGACCGTCGGTGGGAGGACAGAGAGTCCTGTCCACTGCAGTAGCCCAGCCTGGACATTCTGCAAACAAAAGTGGCCCCTAGCATCTCAAGAGTTTTCCATCTGGACCTTAAAGATCATCATCCAGAATTGTTTCCAATATCCCTGAAAAGAATCACCTTGGGTCCTTGTTAAGTGAACCAATTCCCAGGCCTCATCTCAGACCTCATGAATCAAGGCCTACAGAGGAAGGTCCTGGAAAGCTGTGGATTGCATGTGGGAAACCCTGACCAAACTCTTTTTATAGGTGGTGAGCCAAGGCCCAGAGGGGGAAGAGGGGCTTGTCCGGGGTGACACAGGGAATCAGGGGCTGCCTCCTGCTCTTTCCACTTCATGGTCCTCCTGCAGCCAGGACCCTGAGCCATGGACAAAAGGTTGACCTATGCCCAGTCCAGTTTCTTAAAGTGTGTGCACTATTGTAAAAAGATGTCCAACAAGTAAGTGTCAGGCCCATTTATACTTCTGGTGTTTGTTTCAAAGTGCCTGGCTGGGGTTCTTGGGAAATGTACTCCTGCAGGGCCCCTGCCTGCCCTGCCTCCCTAAGGCAGAGGCAATGCTTTCACTGTATTGGCGTGTGCTCAGCCTGGGCCGCCCCCTTCAAACCCGGAGCAAGGGCCTCTAGTTACAGAGGAGCACTTCCTGCAGCAGGGCAGAGGGGGGCTTGCTGCCTGCCTGCCGGGGAGGCTTGGGGTAAATGAAGGCACTGGAAGCCCATAAAGGGTTCTAATTAGGGTGGTCACTCAGAGCCCTGACCAGGTGACCAGGAGACTCGGCCAGTAGTGGGTCAGCTTGAGCAATGGACCCCCAGCCTCTAACCATGTCTGAGAAGTAAATTTTGGCAAATGACCCCCAACAGTTTCCTTTTCACAACAAGCAGCTCTGAAACACAGAGCCTGATTTCAGGAGTAGACAACTGCTTTTCTTTGGCAAGAGGGAGCCCTGCTTGGTCCCAACAGGTAAATTGTGATTTTATCATTCTCTTCCATCTGGTTGGGTAGGAGAAGGAAGTTTCCACCAATGGGCAGCCTGTTTGTTTAAAGTTTCTTGTACTTTCTGGGAAGGAGGCACTGGGCTCCCTGAGAGACCCAGCTTCTGTGGCTCCTGGGGGAGTCACCCCACCCTCCTAAGGCCACCAAGCACTAAGTCCTCTGACAGCAAGCAGAGGAGGGCTCTCTGGGGGAACCTGGAACCCAGCTGTAGCCCTTCTAACAAAAGCATTTTCTTTGGAGTTTTAATTATATTTAGATTGTTCTCATTTTCATCCCCCTGGGTTCTGCTGCTTAAATCCCACTCGAGCCATCTCCTCCTTTCCATCACTTCTTCCCAGCTCCTGTTCTGTCTGTGATGCTGCAGTGGGGGTCTAACAAGTCTCCCAGTTCTTGCCTTGCTCTCACACACATCACCCCTCCTCAGTTTGAGATTCCCCAGTGCTCTTTGCCCCATCAGGAAAATTCCTGCCACTCAGTCTGAATGCAGAGCCTCCTCCTCCTCTCCCACCTCCTCTGCTGCCCTTGTCCTGTGGCTCCTGAGGGCCCCGTCCTTGCCAGCTGTACGCTGTGCCCTCAGCAGACTGTGCCCCGCCTGTCCTCACTCCTGTGCACGTGCTGCCCTCTTGCCAGGGCTGGGGTGGGAGTGGACCTTTATCAAGCGTTCACTCTGGATCAGGCCCTTACATCTATTTTGGCTCTCAGTTCTGTGAAGAATCCTGGGCAGGAGGCCTGGGAAATGGAGGCTCAGCGAGGCTGGGTAACTTGCCCAAGGGCCACGCAGTGAGTTGGTATGGAGTCAGAACCCAAATTCAGGTCTGGCTAACACAGAGAGCCACATCCATCCACCACCACACAGAAGTCCTTCCCATCTGCCTTAGTTTCCCAGCTGCTCAAAGAAAAATCATGCAATGGGTTGGCTTAAATAATGGGAATTTATTGGCTCACGGCTTTGAGGCTAGGAGAAGTCCAAAATTGAGGTGTCGACAAGGCGATGCTTTCTCCCTGCAGACTGGCCTTCTGGGGCTGACTGCCGGCGATCTTGGGTCCTTGGCTTTTTCTGTTACATAATCCACATGGTGACATCTTCTCCTTTCTCTTCCGGGTTCCGATGACTTCCAGCTTCTTCTCTTCCAAGTGGCTTGTTCTTCATAAAGCCTCCAGTAGTGGGATTAAGGCCCATCCTGATTCAGTTGACCACACCACAATAAAAACATCTTCCAAAGGTCCTTGTTATAATGGTTTCAAACCCACAGGAATGGGTTAAGATTAAGAACATGTCTTTTTCTGGAGTACATAATCCAACCTCTCACACCATCCTTGCCCAACAAGTGTCTCCTCCCTCAGACAGAGTCCACTGAGGTCTCCTTTCTCCAAGCAGCTTTCTCTGCTGCTCCCCTCTGCTGCAGCCCCCAGTGATTGGCTCTTTCTTGGCACAGGCACATAGACTTTAATTCCTCGTTTATGTTTCTAGGCTGGGAAGTCCTTGGGATCAGGTCTGGTCAGACTTCTCTGGGTCCCCAGAGGCCTTGCTGAGGGTTTGTTGACTGCATGCATGAGTGAGTGAAACAAGGGAGTGAACCCCAAGGTGGGGACACCACCTGGAGCAGGGCTGGCCTCCCCTTGCCCCTTGTTACCCGAGATGTAAACACAGTGGAGGAAGTTTAGAGAAGCAGCAGCCCGTGGCAGGATGATTTATGGGAACCCATGGAAAGGGCTGTGCGTGTATCTGCAGATGGCTGCATATCAGTGACAGGAGAGCACTCTTGGGGAACCCCCACGTCTGAGAGCCAAAGGGGTTGGCAGCAGGGTGGGGCATGACCTGGGGCAAACCAGGCGGCAGGCCATTCCCATGCCAACTATGTGCAGAGCACTGCCCCAATGTATTGTGTGACCTGGAACAGTCTTCACTTTCTCCATTTGTGCAGTTAGGGGTTCAAATGATCTCTGAAGGTCATGCCAGTTCCATTGTTCTCTGAGTCCACAACTGGGGTGTTTGGGGCCCAATGGGAGGAACATGGTGTCTCTTTCCCACCATGAGGACTTTGGCCATCTGGCTCAAACCTCAGGCCCTCATGGACCCTCCTGGAGAGTAAGGTTGGGCAGCCTCATGGTACCCACTGTCAAGCAGGGGAAACTGAGGCCCAGGAGGGCAATGATCCCTGGAGCTGCCAGAGAGCCCCTGGTATGTGTCCTGCACCCCTGGCCCCAGTGAGATGGCACCACTAAGGCTGTGCCTCCGTCACACCCCAATACCCACACTGCGCCTTGCGTAAGGCCATGCCCAGCACTTGGCAGGTCCTCTCCCCCCTCCACCTGCCACAGCATGCCTGTCCTTCAAATCCTATTGGCCCAGCCACTCTACTCCCCATCCCATCCCCGCAAGGGCTCCATGCTCCTCTTGCTGGCCTGCCCTTCCTGCCCCAGGCCCTCAGGCCTTCTCCTGGAAGAGGCTGGGGTGACTGGAGAAGTGGGAGGCAGTGAGTAAAAGCATAGACTGAATTCAGACAGAGCAGGGTTCAAATCCCAGCCCCTCCTGGTCCTAGCTTTGGGGCTGTAGAGATGAAATGAGATGATGTGTGCAGAGTGCCAAGCCATGCACCAGACCATACTAACTCAGTAAACAGTCGTCGCTACTGTTGGTGGCCAGATGTGATCCTGCGACTCTCAAAGTCTCTGGTCTAGATGCTCACCACCACCACTCCCACATCCTCCCCAGCAGGAAGCCGCTCCTGGGACTGCAGCCTTAAGGGAGGCGCTGGGTGGATGCTGCAGACTCCATCCAATTTCACAGGAGCATGTTGGGCACATACCAGTTGCTCAGTCCAGTGCCAGTGCCAGTGGGGGACAGGAGCATGGTGGGGAGAGACAACTCCCCCAGGCAGTGCAGCTGAAATTGCCCTGGACCCTCCAGCCCAGAGACCCTGCTTCTAGTTCTCCTGGGTCGCCTCGGAAAGTCCTGTCTCCCCTCTGGGCCCCTGGTTCCATGTCGGTGATGAACAGGCCCTGGCCCGCTACGAAGCAGACAGCACCACCAGACAGTCCACCCTGAGCCCATAATAAAAACCCTGCTCAAGCTCATTGGGGGACTTCCTAGAGGGGACAGGACAGAAACCTGCCTTAAAGGCCAGAGGGGAGGCTGAGGGTGGATGAAGCCATTCCCAGCAGAGATGACAATGTAGGCCAAAGGTGTGCAGGCTGACCTAAATAGCCAGAGGGTTGCTGCCAGCACACCCCTTCGTTTTAGATCTTTGCATCTAACTCTGACTCTGCTTGGCTCAGAGAGGGTGAGGCCCAGACCAGGGCCACAGTGGGGTCTCCAGTGCCCTGACCCCCACCCCCCAGGCAGCAGGGCCTCCCATCCTCCAGGCCCCTGAGTGCCCCAAGCCCTTGCATCTCCTGGGAGCCCTCCTCTGAGGAGGCTGTCCAAGGCGAGATGGCTCTCGGAGACCCTGAGTCCGAGATTCATCCCCTGCTCCAAGGAGCCCCATGGAGGAGCCTCAGGGGGCTGACAACTGACCCTCTCTCAGGCACCAGCCCTGCTTTAGTCTGCTTTATACCTTGGGCTTCACCTAAAAGCTCACTCTGATTTCTGCTGCTGGAAAACATTTCCTGCTCCTTCGTTGTACACATGGGGAAACTGCGGCTAGAGGACAGGACTTGCCCAAAGTCACAGCAAACCAGGAACATGACTCAGGCTAGAACCAGGGCTTCTGCCTTCCACCCAGGCCCTTCCCCATTCAAGGGCCCTGTCAGCTCAGAGTAGACCCAGCCCCTCATTGCCAGCCATCTGCAGAGCCTGGGAACACTCAGAGTGTTTGGTTTGGCTTCGAAGCCACTTTGCCATGAGACAGTTTTCCCAAGCATGAGCCTGGGAGGGGTGGGGTCTGGACTGGGGGGCTGGAGCTTTGTAAGGAGAGTGGGCCAGGGAGCTGGGGGGTGTTTAGAGGGGCTCTTCCTCCCACCCCCACCCCCACCCCCTCCCCTTTCCCTGGGACTCTTTCCAAGCAATAAAAACCCTGCTCAAGCTCAGGCTCCAAGGAGGAGTTTTCAACTTTGGTTTTCAAAGTGTGAAACAAAATGCCTTTGGGCGCCTTGCAAGACACCGTTTTCATAACTCCTCCTTGGGCCTTTCCTTCTGAGGGCGAGTGCTGGCAGAGGCCAGCCCGGGTCCCCACCTCCAGGCACCTCGAGTGGCACACGGCCCCCTCTCCTGAAGCCAGCCCTCCGAACCTCCCAGTCTGCCCTCCGAACCTTCTCAGGCTGCAGTGGTGGGACAGGAGCTGGGAAGGAATTTTTATAGACTTTTCTTTTTATGTGTGGTTTTTTGTTTTGTTTTGTTTTTCTTTATAAAAGAAAGGCAGAGAAGGGGCCAAGGCAATGACCCCTGCTGGGCGCGGGCATGGTTCCCCTCCAGGGCCAGGGCCTCTTACCCTGGCAGGCCCCCACCTACGGGTTTGAGAGGCTTTAGCAGGAAGCCTCCAGGCTCACTCCCAAGCTCGCCGTCACTCCTGCTCCCCGGCTCGGGTAGGGAAGGCAAAGGCACCGTGGCCCGACCAAGGCGGGTGAGCCCGGCTGTCCAGGTGCAAACCCTGCCTCCTGCTGCGATTGGGCGCACATAACCTAATCTTCAACCTCGATGCCCTCATCTGGGAAATGGGAATAAGAATAGCATCTAAGTCCTGGGGCTGCTGGGAGGACACCAAGCGTGGTGTCTGCTGGCACATAGTAAGTGCTCCGAAATAGAGGGTGTTATTCTTAGTGGGGAGAAACAGACACGGCAATGTCAATAATGATAAAAGTAGCCAACACCCTACAGCACTAGCTGTGTGCCAGGCACTGTTCTGAGCACTTTACAAATAGAAGCTCATTACCCTCCCCATAGCCCTAACACAGGAGCAGATATCTTGACACGATGTGATCAATGAGGCATGTGCAGGGCCTGATGGGAGCCTTAAGCTTAACTCTCCTAGATGGCACCGGGAGGTGGAGGACAGATAAAGAAGGCCCCCAAGGGAGGGGACGTTGAGTCAGGTCTTCCAAGGTGAGTAGGTAAATGGCAGTAAGACCCCTAGTGCGGCGAGTACTGGGGAGAACCGTGAAATCTCCACTCGGAGCCATCAGGCAGTGCCAGACTGTGGGAGGTATCCGGTGCTCTAAAGGCAGCTTCAGGGTGAGGGGCACAACATGGCCAGATATTGGGGATCAAAAGGAGGCATTCAGAGCCCCTGGTGCCCACCCACCCCCACCCCACCTCCACATCCTCCATGCTGGGCAAGTGCCTGCTCCCTCCTCTTCTGGGACCTTCCAAAGACCAGGGTCAAGTCCATCACAAACGTAGACTGTAGGTTGAAAAGAACCCCCAGGTCAGGATGCGGCAGAGAGCCTTATGGTCCAAGCATCACAGGAGTGCAGAGTAAAGCTGGGGGAATTGGGGGCTGAGGGCAAGAACCATTTCCTTTACGGAGATGCGTCAGGCCCACGACAGGGCTCCCACAGGACATCTGGAGCACCCACTCCCAGAGCAGAGTCCCAGCCTGAGTGCAGGAGGAGACAGGTGTGGATGGAGGCCCCCGGGCTCCCTGCCCACGCACCCAGGCTGAGGCTGGGCCAGGGCTACGTGAGAGGCATCCAGGCAGCGGCGGGCAGCCTCATGGCGGTGCGGGCTGGGCCGTGGTCGGAATGATTAAGGGGACTCACCACAGTGACATGGCCTGTCCTAGGAACCCCGTGGCTCAGCCCAGGAAGCCAGGGCCCCAGGGTGGGGAAGCAGGGACTCCCAGATGAGCCCAGGGATTGAGCAGCCTGCAGGAAGTGGGAAGGTTAAGCACGGAGGAGCGGGGTGGGCTCCCACACGGAAGAGGCCGCCTTCACTGCAGACAGCTGTGGAGACTGCCCTGTGCCATTTCTACCAGCTGGTCCCTTAGACTGATCAGGGAGGGACAAACTGCTTAATGGTCCTCCAAACCAGCCTCCTGGTCATTCTTCAAATGCTAGTGAGTACCTGCCGGGTGCAGGGCTCAGAGCTCCCCCCCAGCACAGGCTCTGGATTCCAGCTACCTGGGTTCAGGTCCTGGCCCTGCTGTGTGTCCTGGAGCCAATAACTTAACCTCTCTGGGTCTTAGTCTCTTAAAAAATGAAATGGGGATACTAGTCGTACCTGCCTCACAGTGTTGTTATGAGGATTAAAGGTTAATGCGTGGAAAGTGCTTGGCCGGGTGCCTGGTACAGAGTCAAAGCTGTGGGAGGACTTCTCTTGGCCCCACCTGGAGGGCTCTGACCCAAGGGAAACCAGACAAGCTCTGCCTTCAAGGCCCAAATGCAGTGTCACCTCCTCCAGAGGCCTTCCTAGATTGGGGCCCCCTCTGTGTGCTCCTGTCCTCTGCGCCTTCTCCACACTCCTAACCCTCGGGGTGGGATGGAGCTTGTCTGCCTCTCCATCTGCCTCCCCATCTGAAGGGAGGTTCCATGGCGTTCCATGAGGGCAGCCTGGGGCCAACTGCATCGGGACCCCAGCCCCAGCTCTTTCCTTTATCCACTCCTCACATCCAGAGTCACTGCCTCTTGTCCACAGGTCTCCTGTCCAACCTCTCTCATTGTGGCCTCTATTATGGTCCCATCCTTGTCAGCTCTCTTGCTCAGTCCCCATCTTGTCTTCTCTGCGCCTCTCCGTTCATCCGTTCCCTCTCCATTGCTTTCCGGGACCTGAGCAAGCACTTGCTCCGAAGCCCCGCCTGGTCCCTACTCTCCCCTCCAGCTTTCCAGCGCTACCCGAGTGCTGGCCTCATCCCTTTTTATTTCTCTTGGTCTCACTCTCCCTCCCTGTCTCTCTTTTACATAGGCTTTGTTAAGCCAACACTCTCACCTGTTAACTCCAAAACATAGTTCTGTTCTCCAAGTTCACAAAGGACAACGCCCTTCACTGAGCACGCTGAGGTTATGCAAAGTGCGGCTGACCCCAGCCACTTGCCCGTGGAGGAACCTGTCCCACCTTCCTCTGTGACCCACCACCCACTTAGACTCACTGAGCCTCAGTTTCCCATCTGTTGGAAGGGGGCGATGAGACCCATTTGGAAGATGTGTTCTGAGGGCCGCGGACATTGTAAAGTGCTGGACTCAGTTGATGTGCTATCAACAGTAGTTACGATCACGAGGGCAGTAAAGCTGGCAGGGGAGGTTTGTTGGTTTGTTTGTTTTGTTGGTTATTTCAGTCTGTGGAAGGGGAGCCGCAGCACTGCTGGGGGCACCTGCGTACAGACGCGTGCAGGCTGGAATGGCCCGATGTGGTGCCAGACCCACCTTCCTGGTAGCACTAGTTCTTTCTGCCTAGAACCCAGGTCCCCTGAGTGGTCACTCTTGAGGCCTGAAGCCCACCGAGCACGGCCCAGCCCCAGGCCCCTAACAGGCCTGGCAGAGGAGCTCAGCCGGGTTGGCTGTGTGGCTCTGGGGTGCTCACTTCCCCTGTCTGAGCCCCTTGTCTCCTCCATATGAGAAAAAATAGATCCAATAAAGTCAGATCCTAATCCCAAGGCCTCAGCCCCTTACCCAGGACGAGGCTGCTGACCGGTCACTCCTTTATGTGCTTCCTCCCTTCCAGCACCACCGCCTCGCCACCGCCACTGCCCCTCCAGCCCACGCACAATTCGGGGACTGCCCAGCCCCGCTTCCAGCTCTCCGACCAGCTCCAGGAGCAGGACCGGCTGGGTCTTGCCGGCAGCTCAGTGCCCAGCCGTCCACCTCCCTCCCTGGGCCTCCTCGCCGTCATTGCGGCCACTGTGGGCACCACCATCCTGCTGCACACGCTCGGGCCCTCCTGACTTCGGCTGCTCCGTGCAGAGATGCCAGAGAAACCCCTAGAGGGTCTGCGACCACATCCCGCCAGCCCTCCAGCACCTCCAGGGGTGCCTGAGACCTCATGGGCAGTCCAGACAGGACCCGTTAGAACCCTAAAGCTTTATCATACCCGAGTTACACCTTCTTTTTTGTAGAAGGATCTCAATTTCCCATAGTGCTATGGGGCTCTTTTGTAAAATATGTGTCCATATTAAAAAAGAAAAGTGTATTTATTCTACCGCTAAAACTCTTTTTATGTGGCCTATGTTAGTAAGTTCTTAATTAGCCCCAGAGCCAACCCAGGAGGTGAACCCTGGTTGCCACGACACCCGCAACCTCACACGGACTGTGACCTCCAACTGGCTTGCTCCTGCATCAGTGAAGCCTCCCGCATCTCGGTTTGGCTTCTCCCACTCTTGGGGACCTTGGAGGGAGGGGGAGGCAGGCAGGCTTAGCTTTTGTGAAGCTGGATTAGGGGGCCAGAGGTGTGAATGCTGGCTGTCCTTCCTTCCCCTGGGTGCATCCCAGGGCCTGGGAAGATACTTTAGGAAAGAGAATGCTGCTATTTTGAAACCCTTAATGTCTGTGAACTAGCCCTCCAGAGCTCTTGGTAAATGTTTCAACCAAAGCACCAAGGAAGGCAGGGAGGGGATGCTGGTGCAAAAGGCGGGGGACCCCCAGCCCCATTTGATCCATGGTTAAGCTGAGATCCAAAGAGAGGAAGGTTGGGGTTCAAGGTCACGCAGCAAGTGGCAGAGCTGGGACTTGAATGCAGACCTCTCTGTTCTGGTGTCATTAATCCTTCCTAGATTAGAGGAGAGGCTGTGGAAAGCACAGCCCAATGGGGTGGGTACAGAAGGGCAGTTTTAGGGACGGTGGCTCCAGGCATTATGTAATGAGAATCCTGGTGAGAGCTGCCATTTGCCCAAAGGCTGCAGTGAGACAGGCACTTTGCACACTCAGTTCGTTACCGATCTGCACACCAATTCCATGAGATGTGATTATTTCCAGTTGCAGATAAGGAGCTGAAGGGACTTGCTCAAGATCACCCACCCAATAAGGAGCCAGAATCTGGCTCCAGAGCAATGTGATTCAAAGGCGATGCTTGTCTCCTGGACCACGTCCTGCCATGTTCTCGCTGTGCAGGGAAGTTCCAAGGGAGACAGATCTCCTCCAAGCGGGACCAGCACAAGCTTCTCACCCCAGCTACCATTAGGGCCAGTCCCTCTGGCCCAGGGGCTCTGGCAAGTGTGTGCCATGTGTCCCATGCCCTGACTTGTCATATCTTGGAGCCAATGAGAGGCTTTCCTGCCAAATCAGAGGCTGGGATTAGGGCAGCTGTTGGGGGAAACTGGGTAGGCAGATCAGCTAAATGGGAGCAGGCAGGCAGGCACCCAGACTCAGAGAGACTTCCCTAGCCCCTCAGTCCCCAAGGTGGCAGCTGAGACAGAGAGGACTGAAGTTGGCTGACTCCCAGTCTTGAACCCTGAACCTTGAAGCCAGTGGCTCATTATTTACAGAGTTCTGGAACCTGAGCGCTGAGAGGACCCCTCATTTAACAGATAATAATACAGTGAGGGTAATAAGGCCCAGAGAGGGAGGACACTTCCCCAGAGCCGCCCAGCTGGTCCAGTCTGCTGACTCTCAACCCAGTGCTCCCCAGCATCACGGCACCGTGGGGTTCCCCAGCAGGCTGACTGGCCCCGATGCCATCATACCCACCTTGGCAGCTGACTCCAGTCTGAGACAATGGAATTCCAGCCAGCTCACTGGACGGCCAGAGGTCCCACGGGCATCTTGGCAAGCAGCTGAATTCTTTTCAGCTTGGTCCCGTGTGGACATGTTTGAGCTTGAGACCTGGCAGGGAGCCTGAGCTGTTTCCGAGGGTCCTGCCAGACCCATGGGCACCACGCTCTACACTGAACTTCAACTCAGCCAGGGCTGGAGTACGTTTATCCTTGGCAAAAACGCTACTTCCTATTTCTGAGCGAGAAAGACTAAGCTGACTTATAAAGCAGGCTCAGAAGGCCTGTTAGACATCAAACAGATCATGCAGAGAACTATTTGAATGAGATAAGTGTAAAGGAATTAGAAACACACAGGCCAGATTCCCCTGAGTTTGGGGCAAAGTGTGTGCTGAGATGTGGTGAGATGGCGCTCAAGGTTAATTAAAGATGAAGCCTTTGGGTAAACAGTCCAGGCACCTGACAGTGTGCCCATATCTGTGCCAGGCACAGGGCCAAGGAGGTAAATTAATGCAGTCTATAATTATTGAGCACATGTAAGTGCCAGGCTCTTTATTGGGGCAGAATTTAACCATCTTTCCTGGCCTAAAGGAGCTTATTATTGAGATGGGGCTTGCAGCCCAATTCTAGTTCCTTTGCAGCTTTGCTCAAAGGAACCTTAGAGGTCATCCTGTCCAGGCTCCTGGCTTCAGACAGGTTCAGCCACAAGTCATTCCCAGATCCTTTGGGCAGACTGAGGAATTCCAAACACTCCTTTAAGCAAGCATTCAGGTGTTTGCAGAAAGATGGGTGGACTGTCAGATGCATGGGCCAACTGATTATAAGGTAGACAGGTTCTGACAAGAGGGCCAGAGCCCATCTGCAGCCAAGTTCGCTGATCTCTGAGGACTAGCTCTTCCAGGACTGTGCAATAAGAAGCAAACTCAGCCTGGCATTCTAGACCCTTCACGATCTGTCCCTGCTGATCTTGCCAGCCTTGTCCCGTAGTCCTCCCACCCTGTGCCTCACCAGACTAAATTGTATTTGTCATTTCTAGAATCCACAGGATGTTTCATACATTCCTGGAACTCCCATTCTCTTCCCCTTAATTACTCATCCTTTGAGTATCTACTCAGATATCTCCTCCTCCAGGAAGTCCCCTCGGGATCCTTTGTGCTATCTTAGCATTTATCACCATACCTATCACTCAGAGTTGTGACCATCTAGTTGTGTGTCTGCTCCCCTACTGGATTGCGAGGTCCTCAGTGGCAGGGGTCATGTGAGTTGATCTTTGTATCCTCACCACAAAGGTGGCACTCAGTAGATGTGGAAAGTGGGAGAGAGGAATGGAGAGAAGGAGGGAGGCAGAGAGAGGGATTAAGAAAGGAATGAGGTACGGAGAGAGGCAGACTTTAGCTCTGGCAGTGGATAATTTTCCACAAAGCCCAGAGCTGTCCAAGGATGGATGGGGTTGCCCCTGAAGGTGGTAAGGGTCCCATCTGCAGGGTTGTGTGAGCAGGGGCAGAAGGCCCACCAGCTGCAGCTGTGGTAGGAGAGTTGAAGTCTTGGCAACTCTGACTAGTGTAGATGACCTCAAGGGTCCCTCCTGGCTCTGTAACACTCAGGTTCTTTGAACATTGTTATTTATCTAAAAAATTCATCTAAGCAGCCAAAAAAAATTTAGCTAGCTGTCTAAACCAGTAAGGCTCAGGAATCAGTCCAGCCTCACACCCCCTGTTCTTCAGCAACCCACTGGGCCTGATGTGAATTGGCAGGCTCGCCTGCTGCCCTTTGGGAGGTGGGGGAGCGCTGAATGGAACCCAGGCCCCCTGACCCCAGTCCAGAGGTCCTTCTCGCTCTGGAGGGAAAAGAGCATTCAAGAGAACCAACTGAACCCCTCACTGGTCTTTTTGCAGGAGTGTCAGCATATCCTCAGCTCTCTGCACCCCTTCCCCAAACATGGTGCTCTGCAGACTCCTTTATTTGCTGGTTGATCTCGGACAAGCCCCTTCCTCTCACTGAGCCTCTCTGTGCTCAACTATCAGATGGAGACCTTGTTTCCCACCCCGGCTGCTCTGGTGGAGGAGGCGGGGAGTGGGGGAAATACTGTGTGCAATCTCTGGGGCTCCGTGAGGGTGCCGTGCAGTCCCTCCCCAGCTTAGAGTTTGGCTTTCCTCCCAGGACTCCCAGGCTGGCTGGGCTTGGGAGCACGTGGCAGGCAGGACGGGTGGCCGGCTAGCATTCCAGAAGGTCCCACTCCATCCCAAGTTCTTTGTTCTAGCCCCGCTGCGGGGAATGTGGGCTTTGAACCGGACCCAAGTCTAAGACTTTTCCAAGGAGCTGCCAGGGACAAACAGCTCTCAGACATCTTGGGCCCCCACCACTGGGACAGGCAGAGGCTGAGTCTGGCCCGAGGGAGGCCCCAGCCCAGAGGAGAGGAAGCCGAGGCCCCTTCACTCCCCCATTGCTGAGCCTCAGAGATTACAGATGGTCCCCGCCCTGACTCTCACCTTGTGACACACGTTTGGGATCTTAATGTATTTGAAAGGTATTCATGATGTTGTTTTCTTAATCACCTCTTCCCCTCACCTCTGTGAATGATCCTGAAGAGTTCTTTTAAGAGTATAATAGAAGAAAAAGAAAGATGCTATTAATGTTATTTTGCCAAAAATATTTTTGTAGCATAATATATTAATAAAAGACAATATGAATACAATGTGTCAGTGTCTGTGTACTCCCAGGCCCCCTCGTCCTGGTAGGGAACATTTGGGAAAATCACTTCTGCTGGAACAGCCAAGACCTGAGGCCGTGGAGTGGAGGAACCGGAATGGGCCCATATTCTGCACAAAGAATCAGGCAGGTTCCAGGAGGGTAGTTTGGGCAGGGAGCCAGTGGCCTGAGAGGCACCATGCCAAGTGAAGTCCAGAGAACCCTCGCTAGCCAGAATAAGCTTCCCACGGCACAGAGACACGGTTACTTAGGTGCTTAAAACAAAGCTGGGGCCCGCCTTTCACACACTCACTCACTCACCAAGACCTTATCACTTCTGTCCACCTCAGTCCTCCCCTGGATTGTTCCCCATGGCCCAGGCCATCCTCTCCTCCATTCGGAACCACTGCCAGCTACAGCTTTATCGCCTCTACTCCACTTTCCACACCACAGCCAGAGTGAGCTCATAAACTGCAAAAATTACCCCAACTCTCCCCTGCTTTTAAAACTCTTCAGTGGCTCCCCATTGTCCCCTGGGCAAAGTTCAAGGTCACAGAAGGTCCTCTGAGTTCTGGCCATGCCTGTGTCTCCAGCATGCAATTCAACTCTAAGCAGTTCCTCTCCTGGCATTCAACAGTCCAGAGTCACTGATTGCCTCAGCGTTTCTTCAGTTCATCATACCTTTTACCACCCTCTGCTTTTGCACATGCTGTTCCCCAGGAATGTCTTTCCTCACCTCTGTTCCTTACTCATTGCTCTGCCCATCGTGCATGACCCAGGACCAGCAGCACCTCCTCCAGTAAGCCTGCCCTGACTCCTCAAGCTGAGTTTGTATGCCTCTCTCTGTTCCCACAGCACTCTGTTCATTACAACACATGTCGTACTGAGATTTTCTATATGTGCCACCTTTCCCCTTGGTTCCCCTGGGCCAAGACCATGGTCATTCATCGCTGTATTGTCTGCACCAAGCAGAGGAGTTGGCATAGAGTATTCATGAAGAATGATAGAGTAAATGAAGAAAGAAGGAAAGAAGAAAGGGAGGGAGTAAAGACTTCGAGTAAAAACAATTGTTCTATCCTTTCCCTCATAGCATATCACGTCATACCACATCATATGCCCTCAGGTGTGAGCTGGAGGCATCTACACAAAGTGTCCATGTTGCCAGGTTCCAGCAGGGAAGGGCTGTCCTTGGCCATACAACTTGGGGTGGTGGTGGGGAAAGGAGCAGGTCACTGAGAAGCTGGGAATGTGAGAGGTCTCTCTTATGTCTCTAAGATCCCAGAAACCTTCACCGGGGCATTCCCTGGCCATGGTTAATGAGTTCTTGCTGGCTCCTCCTAAGAGCAATATAGGCGGCTCATGGTGGCCCTGCATCCAGGTAAAGGTTATAATAATATAACTGGCAGCTAACATTTATTGAGCATTTTTTTTAAGATATCAGGCAATGGTCTATGCATTTAGATGTATTAGGTCTTTGAATTTTCACAACTACTCTTCCTTATCCCCATTTTACAAATGAAGAAACTGAGACAGAAAAGTTAAGTAACTTGACCATGATCACACAGCTTGTAAACACTGGAGCCAGGATTGGAACCCAAGTAGTTAAGCCCCAAACCTGTGTTCTTAACTTTAACCCCAGCTATTCTGTGCCACCATGTCTAGCCACAGCCTGTGTGGTTAGCAAGGAAAGCACTAGCAACCCCGTTTCACAGGCCAGGTAAGCAAGGCCAGGCCCACGCAAGTCCCAATGCGATGAGCTTCTCCCTGTCCTGGAGCCCGCCCAGACCTTCATCCCACCTGCTCTACCCTGGACAGAGCTCCTAGGAGGAAGCCCTGCCCCGTCCCTGTGCCGCCATGAGGGTCTTTAGAGTTGACAGCAATGGTGTGAAGATCCACAGGGATCTGTCCCCTGAGGCCAAGCTCTGAGGTCTACAAGCTTGCGGTGCCCTTGACCCTGTACTCTTTGCACTTCACATACAAGCTGCCCTCGGGAAAGGCGGCTCTTTTCATCCGCCCAGCGAGAAGCTCAGCAGGAGAGAGCACTTGCCCTTCCTCAGGGGGACGCAGTCCTCAGCTCAAGTACTCCTGGGAAAGAAGCAGCCGTGGCCCAGGAATGGGGTCTCCGACATGATGAACAGATGACTGAGGGGATAAGAGACTCCTCAGAGCCCCTGACTTGCTGCTTTCTACGTGGCAGCAGGTGGCAAGAAGGCCACTCGAGTGTTTGTGCCGAGTCCTAACTGAATCCTGCCGCTGACAGACATGGCCCCTTGCTCTGTGCTTTCCCTACTGAACCGCCCTTCCGGAGAGAGACTGATGTCTCGTCTGACAACAGATAAGTAGTCCATTTGGGGGAACCCATCCCAGCCCCAAATCTCTCTAGGGCCACCCAGAGAGTAGACTTCTCTGCACAGCTACCAAATTGGGCCCATGGGTGAAGGTACAGTGAGGTAGGTTTCAGCTCAGTGAGAGGCAGAGCTTTTCAGAATCAGGCCAAGAATCAGGAGGTGGTAAATTCTCCAACATGGGAGGGGTGAACAGGAGCTGGGGACTCTTGATGAGCTGAGGTTCTCACCCCAGGGTAGAACCTAGACATTCTCTGAGGCTCCTCCCCGCCTCCCCTGCAGTCTAGGATTCTTCAGCCTAACCCTTCAGAGGCACCAGCAGTGTCCTGCAGCAAATTGACTCCTGGGACGAGGCCCACAAGCCCTGAGATCTAGTCTCTGCCCCTGTCTGGACCTCAGTCTCCTTATTTGTATGAAAGGATGTGAAGCAAAATGCATTCACTAAATTGTTTTCAGAAAGAGCAACATCTTTGCTTTGAAGATTGCCTCCATTGGGGATTAAAGGAGAAAGAAAGACTACCTTCTCCCACCTCAGAGAGGGTGGAGAGAAGATGTTCTTTATGAACAGGCAGATGAACTTTTTCATTTTGGTCTTGCAAAATAAGACAAGAAGAAGAAGGAAGGAAAAGAAGTGAGAAGCTAGGAAGATGGTGAGAAAGGGGGAAGCAGGGAGAAAACTTCCTCACTGGGGAGCTAGGCTTGCAGATAGGAGACATTTTCCTGAGTGCTGCAAGAACACTTTCCCCATGTGCTCTCAAATATCCAGTAAATTTTCCATTGCTTGTGAACATTTGGAGAAGGAGGAACCAGGGAAGGAGCTGATTTTCACACCCAAGTAGACTTGGCATGAAGCAGAGGCAGCAAGTTCAATGACAGGGAGCTGGAGGCCAAAAACATCACAAGTGTGTAAGCCCCAGGGAATTTATGAACCCTGAGAAGCCTCTGGGCCCAGCAGGGGGCCCAAGACAATCTTAGCCAGGTCCCTTGGAGCAGGAAGGCCCTGGCCACATCTGGGTTACAGGTAGATGGGAATAATAAGCTTAGACCTGCCAGCCTTGGACTTCCATAAGCGCAGAGATCTGAGATCTCCCAGGGCTCACATTGCTGAACAGGAAGCCTTCCCATCTCATCACCACCTTTACGGGGCTGCTGCAGCAGAGAAAACACCCTGGCCATCAGAACGGGGTTTGGACTGGGCCAGGACAGACGGGGTGAGTGGTGGGGGCTCCAGCTGCTGCTCGCTACAGCCAGCAAGCAGGCAGGCTGGGCCGGCCATGGTTACAGCATCATAAATTGAAATTATTCTCAGAAAATATTCATAAAATTCTGTTTTATGTAGGTTCTGGGCTTGCAAAACAGTTCCTGTGCTTTCCTTTTTCTTATTTTCCATTTCGTCCTCCCTGATCGGTCACACACACAAAAAAATGTGATAAAATTTCCAACCTGAAAACACAAGTCCCAAAGAGGGGTTGGAGACTTGCAGGTGTCCCAGAAGTTCCCTTCCTATTTGTCACCCACTCTTTTTCCCTGAGACTCTGGAAAGGTAGAAGGGAGAGGAGCAGACGGTAACACAGGAGTGAGGGGATGGGAATGGAGCAGGAGAGAAGATAAAGAAAAATACACAGAAAGATGGATGGGAGTGAGGACACAGAAAAGGAATAAGGAATCAACAGAGAGAGAAGAACATGGAGATACAGGCAGACGGCACTCAAGAGAAATTGAGAAAGAGCATGAAGAGAGTGGGCAGAAGGGGCCTCGGTGAGGAGACAGGAAACCATAGAGAGGCTGGAGGCACTAGGGTTGGCTGCAGTCGGAACCCAGCAGAGTCTTGCCGTGGGACAGGAGGCCCCAGCTGGTTGGGACCTGGATGACGAGGCCATGACAGATGGGAGGGTAGAGACAGCCCCTTGGAGCAAATGCTGCTTCCTCCTCCCAGGAAAATTTGACAACACACAGTTGCTCCTAGGGAGCCCTTGCTCCCTAAATTCAGTAGGGTGGTTTCCCCACACCTCCCCCAGGGTCCTCCAGGCTTAGCCAGGGCCTTGGGCCCTGGGATCCCAGCCTTGCCCCAACACATCCTTTCCCTGCTCTCAGCCTCATTTTCCTCGTGTCTCTAATGGAGATAATAAAAATGCTTCTGGCACAGGTTTGTGGAGACATTTGAATGAGATAGAGGGTATGAAAATACTTTGGAAACCAAGGCACAGTACCATGTTAGTTGTTATTGCCGTTCCTGCAGGCAGCGAAGGTGGTGGCAGCACCGGCGGTGGGTTGGGGCACAGCAGCTACAGGCCTCTCGGTGCTTACAGGGTCTGAGCCGGGGACTGAGGGTGAGTGGGACCCAACTTGGGCAGCTTCGCTGCACCACGTTTAGAAGCTGGTACTTTACCAGGAGGGTGATGGAAGCCACTTACTAGCTGTGTGACCCTGAGTTCCGTGTTCTACATTTCCCCATCTTTAAAATGGTGGTAGGAGATGAGGAAATGAGTATCTCTCTCATGGAGTTTTCATGAGGATTAAATGAAGTATCTCATAGGGATGAAAATGTGGAAAACAGTCTGGTGGTTCCTCAAAAAGTTAAAGAATAGAATTACCACACGACCTGGCAATCCCCCTCCTAGGAATATACCCCAAAACAATTGAAAATAGGGGCTCAGACAGATATTTGCACACCAATGTTCATAGCAGCATTATTCACAATAGTCAAAAGATGGAAGCAACTCAAATGCCCATCAACAGATGAACGGATCAACACAATGTGGTACATACATACGATGGAATACTGTGCAGCCACAAAAAGGAATAAAGTACTGATACACGATGCTACAATATGGATGAACCTTGAAAATATTGTGCCAAGTGAAAAAAAGCCAGACACCAGAGGACAAATACTATCAGATTCCACTTAAATGAAAGATCTAGAAATAGCAAATTCGAAGAGACAGAAAGTAGATTAACAGTTACCCAGGGATAGAAGGAAGGTGCGGTAGTTACTTGGTGGTTACAGAGTGTTTGTAAATTCTAGAATTTATAAAATAAAATTGATTTTTTTAAAATGAGGTAATACACCGGGCGCTGAGAACAAAGTCTGCAACATAGAATAAGTCCATGTGTACACGCTGGTGTCAAGGGTAGTTGATGGGATTGTAATTTTGCAAGCACTCTGGCTGCCCTGGGAAGGTGGGTTGCAGAGGTGGGTGGGTCCACAGAGAGACCAGGCAGGGGGCCAAGGCCACCTGCAAGCTGAGTAGGAGGGCATGAACCCTACAGCAGGCAGCAGAGGAGGAGGTGGGGAGGAGGTCTGAGGTTGGCTAGCTGAGAGCTTATTTTCACATTGAGGAGTCTGTGCCTGAGACAACAGTCGAACCTCCTAGGCAAGAGCAGGGGGTGTGCCCGCTATCACCGGGCCTGAGCAATTGAGTGTTTCAGGGGAGCCTGAGGGGTCCTAACTGCCTTCTGACCAGGAGAGTTCAGGGATGGGAGCAGTTAGAGGCTGGGCTCAGGCATGAGGGGCTGCGACCGGCTGGCCAAGGCACTGGGACTTTGGGCTGTGGGCAGTGGAGAGCTATAGGCCGCTTTAGAACAGAGGAGGGCATGATGCAGTGTAAAAGCCTGGGGATTGTGGCCTGATGACCTGGGACCAGTTTCCTCAGCAGTAACATGGAAAATGATAACCCCAAGCCCAGACTTAGAAGGTCTTAGGATAAAGTGGATGCTCATGTGCTTTGGTAGCCTAAGGGCCTGGCATCCTTTACTGGTGGCAGTGGTGATGATGATGAAGATGAGGGAGGAAGATATTCATTGGCCCATCCCTTCATGGAGGTGACCTTAAGGAGCCAGGTTGGAATGTGGGAGCTGGAGAGAAACTGACCCACTTAGGGCTTAGGCCCTCAACTGAATTGATAAAGGAACCACCAAGGAATAGCCTTGCCTAAGGCCACCAAGGGGTAAACCCAGGTTTCCTGACTGTCAGGTTCCCCTCCAGCCTCCTCACCACCATGGTTCAGGAGACAGAGAGTTAAGCCAGAGAATCCTCTTCACCTCAGCTTATGAAAAACCTTCCGTTCCCCAAACCTGAGCCCCATGAGGTGCTAGGCCCCATAGTCAGAACTGAGCACAGGTGGATTTGTTCAAAAGGTTCATGCATTCAACAAATAATTACGAGCGCCTCCCCTGTGTCACACCCTGTGCCTGGAGCTAGAGAATTCTACCCTCCCTGCTCTCACAGAGCCTGCAGCTTGGAGGGGGAGGCAGACATTAAGTAGAACAATGAAATAAGCCATTGTCGCCTCAAGGAGTCAGAATGACTATGAAATACACATTTCCTTCTTCTCTTCCTTGCTTCCTTCCTTCCCCATCAGTCCTCCCATAGTTCCCCAGCCAATCTCTCCAAACACCCATCCCCCTGTTCCCCATTAACCTGTGTTCCAGCCAAATAAAGCTACTCAGGTTTCCTTGAACACAGTACCCCCATTTTCCCGACTCCAGCTTTCAGCAAGTTACCCTTTCTCCCTATTTTCACTGGACAAAAATGTCTCCCTGTTCTTCAAGGCCTCATTTAATTTCTACCTCCTCTTAGAAATCTGCCCTGGTTTTCCCAGCCTAACACTTCACACCTCTTTTGAAGTCCCATGCCACATTTTTTGCATCCAGCCTTAGACTAGAGGTTTTTATGTCTTATCACAGCTAAAAAAGGCAAAGCCCATAAATCCACAGACCAGGTCTTACTCATCTTTGCATCCCTGAATAAACAGGGTCTTAAAATAGACGGCATGTGACCAATCATATCTATTTCATTGCTTTTAAACATGGAGACTGCTATTTAAGAGCAGTATTAAACTAAGTTTACCAAAAGCAACATTAAAAGAAATGCAAACATCTAGATAGATACAAAACAGGTCTCAACCTTCTCTGTTATGAAAAGGTGCCAAGAGAAAACCTCCACATCAGTGTTTTTCAATGGGGGTAGTATCACCACCCACTGGGTGTTTTGGAAATTTGCGGGGGAATTTTTGGCTTTTATACACTCTTTGGGGAGGTTGTGGCCATGGGTCAGGGGTGCTTGATGTCCTGTAAACAGTCCCACACAAAGAATTACCCCGCATCCTGCACAATCTGTGCATGGCTTGCCAGACATTCATTAGGAGTAAGAAAAACATTTGTGATTATCTGAGCCTAGAACCATTTTATGTAATCATGAAGTATTTTTTTGCAAAGTTTCAATATACATGGAATCTTACAGGAATGCAATTACCATGTATACCCATGAGAAGAATGCACTTTGCTTTATTCTGAACTTTACGAAGAATTGCTCACCATTGCTGATAGCCTTCTTTTCAACAACACTGACTTTGTATTTAAGGCATCAAACCAACACATCTGCATCACTCTGTATTTTAGCTGCCACGTGCACGGTGAGTTACCAGATCTGTGCAGGGATCTCACTCCTGCATTATGTCTTCCAGTGGGCCCAAGAATTGACATACCAAATTACATCTCGTGTTATTATGAACTGCTGTCCTTTTATTTCTCTTTTTCCATACAGTTGGGGTATTAAATTGATTTTTTTTAATCATGTGTTACATCATCCATAAATTTCATTTTAGTACAGAAATGAGGATTATAAAATATTTGTAATAATGGGATGCTGGATCTAAACCGGGTGGAGAGCCCCTGTTCTTATGTTTCTTTTGACAATGAGAACTGAAAAGTCCTGAGCTGTTGTGCCAGTCTCTCAGAGCTGAAGCTAAAATCCACTTATTAAATAATTAAAACAGGCTTTCTACCCCAACCTGTTCTGTGTGATTTTCCAGAGTGTGATATATTACAAAGACCAAGAGACTTAGGTCAGGCCTGGGTTTAAGACCCTCTTCCACTACTGACCAGTCATGTTTCCCTGAGCATGTCACTTAACCCCCAGTCTTATTTGCCTTGTCTGGTAAATGGGATAAGGATGACTTACTTTACCAGGTTGTAATTACAGGGTAATTAACTCACGCCATAGACCTAAAGTGCTTCATAATGGTAAAATCTGCATTAATGCACATTATTCTTGTTGCCCTAAGAGAAGGTAAGCATGTGTCCTGAATTCCCACAGTCTTGGAATCTGCATTCAGAGACCCCAAGTGGTGTAAGTGGGAGTAATCTTCATTTCAGCCCCAAACTGTAATCCAGTTCTGGCTTTGCCACTAACTCTATAAATAACCCTCAGTCACTGACATCCCCTAACTGAGATTCAGTTTTCCCCTTGGAAAAAAAAATGACAGAATTAAAGCAGATGCTCTTTAAGAGTCTTCTTTGACATGCTGGAATTTCAAGATTTTTCTCCACCCACCAACCTCTTAACTCAGCTCCCAGGCTTTGAAGTCAATCCCTCATAAAAAAATTAATTTGCATCAAATGCTAAAACTCACCTACTAGTTGATTCCTTTAGCAGCTTCCAGCCAGGCAGCTTGACTGTCTAAACAGAGAGGCTGCTTGTAAAGGGGCCATTGACTTTTCCAGGTCATGGATGGAAGCTCCAGATCCATGTTAGAAGCTTTCCAAACACATGGGAGCAGACCCTGTCTTTAAACAGAGGTCCAAAGGCACACCCAGAGCAAGTGGTTTGTTACGGCAGGAAGAGCAAGTCACGGGGGTGTTTGGAATGGGAGGCCGGAAAGGCAGCTGTGCTAGTGTGGGGTACAGGCAGGTTGCCTGAGAGCGAGCCAACCAGGAGACCCTCCTGAAGAGGTGGGTTCCAGAACTATGGCAGCTATGTGAGCGGCAGGGAAGGAGGGCATGGAGAGATGTGGAAGCAGAAGCTTCTGGGGCCAGTAAACAACTTTACCTAGGAGGTGGTATTTGGGGACATGGGCTGAGGGAGGTAGAGCATCTGGAGCAGGACTTGGAAGTCCAGACTGTGGATCTTGGATTGATTCTATGACTGTCACTAAAAGTCAGTTTTATTCGTGAGGCTGGAAAAAACTCTTGTCTCTCTGGGATACTGGGGCTCCTAAGGAATGCAGGGAGTGGTAGCTGGGCCAGGGAATTCAGGAGGCATCGAGGACTGAGCCAACTCACACAGCGGGCCCAAGCCCGCCTGCCAGAGCAGGAAAGAGAAACAAATACAAGGCCTGATGGATTTGGATCAGGCCCGAAGCACGCACCAAAGGCCCTCTGCATCGTCACACTCGGCCACAGCCCCTCGTCGGGCTGCCTGCTCATGGGCACATCCAGGTCAGGAAGCTTCTCCCCTGGCTAACCATCCCCCAACCTCTTCTAGCCCTCCTGGTACCAGACTTCACAGGGACTCAGGCCAGCGCAAAGGGGGGCTTTGCCTGCAGTGGTTTAGACTCCCTGAGGCCACTTCTTCCTTCTCAGAAGGCTGCTCAGCCTCCGGCTCTGGCTCCAGCATAAGGCTTCCCTTTCATTTTTTCAATTTCAAAGCAAACCTGAGGCTGACTGCAAACAGATGGATGGGGTTATAAAAAGCCCCAAGTAGGGAGTAAAGAAGCTTATGACTGTAAAAGAGAGGCTTCTTGGAAGGAATGCCTCCCTGCACCCACGCTGGGTTCCTGCTTTTCTGGGTCCCTTGCTCAGTCTTTGCTGCAAAAACACTAAACATGTCTTTCTCACCTTCACCTATCAAAATTCTACCTGGCTTACAAGGCTCAGCACCATATTTTCTAGGAAGCCGTCTGTTCCGGTTTGCTAATGCTGCTGTTATGCAAAGTACCGGAAATGGATTGGCTTTTATAAAGAGGGTTTATTTGGTTACAAAGTTATAGTCCCAAGGCCATAAAAATGTCCAGACTAAGGCATCAACAATAGGGTACCTTCACTGAAGAACAGCTGATGGCGTCCTGAACACCTCTGTCAGCTGGAAAGGCACGTGGCTGGCGTCTGCTGGTCTCAGGTTTTGTTTCAGCTCCTGCGCATCCTCTGCTTAGCATCTCCAAACGTCCTTCTATCTGCAACTCCAAGCATCTCTGAGCATCTCTGTCAGCTCCCAAGTGTCTCTCCAAAAGTCTCTCTCAGCTGCTCTCTGGGGCGTTTTGTCCTCTCTTAGCTTCTCTGGAGCAAACTCTGGGCCAGCATCTCAAAGCCTCAGCAAGACCTGGGCCTGCATCAGTTCTTTTTAAAGGACTCCAATGAACTAATCAAGACTCACCCTGAATGGGGGGGGGTGTCAAATAACCATGGAAACATTCAATTAAGAGGTCACACCCTAATCAAAAAGATTAATCAATCTCCCCCCACAAGACTGCACTAAAGAATATGGCTTTTTCTGGGGGACGTGATATATCCAAACCAGCACACCTTCTCTCTCAATCCCTACCCCTTTCCACCTATCCAGCTAACAAACTGCTCTCTCCTTTATGCTCCTGTGGCCCTGACTCCCTTCACTAGTAAATAACTTTCACATACGTCTTAGCATTGCTAGGCACTTTTTTGCATGTCTTGTCTCTCAAAATAGATTCCAGGCTTAAGATCAGAAAACACCTCCACTTCATGCTTAATGGTGTTGTACAGTTTTAGACACAGGTCAATGCTAAATCAATAAAGACTGAAGGTTTTTCTTGAAAGCATGCTTTTCATGAAAATGCAATTTTATGCAGCTTAGGTTATAGTGAACAGGAAAGGAATGGAGTCAATATTGCCTCCAAGCAGCTACTGAGGGGACTACAATTATGTGGCGCAGGAAGTGTCATTCTTCTGAGCAGTGGGGGATCCATTTCCAGGGTGCACTCCAAGTGGAAGCAGGAAGGGACTTCATCCAAAGGGAAAGCCTATTATGTCCATAGAGCACAGAATAGTTCCCTCTTGGTAGAGGGAACAAAGAGACAGGACAAAAAGTAAGCAGGAAGGAAGTAAAATGAGTGGGTAGAATACACACAGGCTTTGGAGTCAGACAAGCCTGGGATCGAATCACAGCTCCACCATTTATAAGCTCTTTGACCCTGCACAGATGACCCAATCTCTCCTTGCCTCAGTGTTGTTATCTGTAAATGGTAACAATAAAATATCTATCCTGCAGGATTGTTGTGAGGTATAAATAAGATAAGAAAATGATGCTCAAGATATATTAAAGTTCTGAGAGTTCAGTGACCAAGCGAATGGCAGAAGCCGTGCCTGGATTAACAAAAACTGACATCCAGCCTGGGTTGGAGGAAGCAAGGACTTCTCAGATATGCACACATAATTGCTTCCCTTCATAGAGGGCTTATGAGGTGCCACCTGACTCACAAAGAACAATTCAATCTTCACAACATCCTTGCAAGTGAGACTACTGTCCTTGCTTCACAGAGGAAATGAGACGAATTGCCCCTTTGTCATATAGCTAATGTCAAACTCCAGAAACCACACTTTTAATCACTCTTCTATACCTAATATAAAAGTTGAGCCTTTGAGACCAAGGAACCAATGTTTTATACAACAGGATGTCACATAGACTTTTCCTGGGGTTATGGATTGAAACATGTCCCCCACAAAGACATGTTCAAGTTCTAACCTCCAGTCCTGTAGATGTGAACTCATTTGCAAATAGGATCTTAGAAGACCCTATTAACGTGAAGCCAAACTGAATTAAGGTAGGCCTTAATTCAGTATAACTGAGGTCCTCATAAGCAGAGGAAATTTAGACTCGATAAGAGTAGGAGACAGATCGTCATGAGACAGAAGCCGAGACTGAGTTATGGATCACCAGCCGGTCACCACCAGAACCCTGCAGACTTCAGAGAAAGC
>PVKY010000897.1:0-38142 GCA_004027775.1 Bradypus variegatus | reverse complement strand
CCCTGAGAGTAAGAGAGAAAGCCCCAGGAGAAGATCCGTGTAATGGGCACTTTGGAGGGCCTGTTGCAGAATAAATCCCTACATCCCTCAAGTGTCAGAGTCCCTCTTCATATTCTTTTATAAAAACTTGTCATATGGGGGTTTTGCTTCAGGCCAAGATGGAATATCGTGGAATAACAGGGCCTGGATTTACCATCTCACTTGAAATAACTACAAAAAAGAAACAAAGAAAAAAGAAAACAAAGAAACACATTGGACATCAGGCAACAAAAGATGGCAATCTTAGAGAGCTGGTAAACAAATGAGGTGAGCCCCACGATTGCCCCAGCTTATTGCTTGGAGAGAGATTCAGGACATGGAATTGGAGGGAAAGCCAGACAGATCTTGATGTTGACCCTGAGTTGAGGAGATACAGCTGGGTGACCAGAGATGCCAAGGCACCCACTCTTTGGAGAGTATCAGAGAGGAAAGGACAGCAAAGAAAAAGAGCTCCAGAGATTTGTAAAGGGTTACTCTTGAGTATTCAGCAGAGCACTTGTCAGCAAGGGGAAAGAAGCATCTGAAAGGATGAGATAGGAACAATATCTGAGAATAGCTCCTCTTCCATCTGGTGGAGTTCTAGAAGGGTCTTACCTCAATAGCAGGGAATAATTACTCCTTGACCAAACACTGCTCCAGTCCTAAGTGGAAAGGCTGTAAAGCAAGAACTGAAAGAATGACATTGTTTCTAAGTAACTTAACTGCATCCCTAAACAAAGCTCAAAAATATTTGTAGAAATACAAAACTATCCAGCACCCAATCAAATACAATCAAAATATTACTGGGTATGCAAAGAAGCAGGAAAACATAACCCATTGTGATGAGAAAAATCAATCAACTAAAACTGGCCCAGACCCTCTCTCCATCTAGCTGAGCCAACTTGGCAGGTGAAATCACTGCCCTCCCCCCTACATGGGATCAGACACCCAGGGGAGTGAATCTCCCTGGCAACGTGGATTATGACTCCCGGGGAGGAATGTAGACCCAGCATCGTGGGATAGAGAACATCTTCTTGACCAAAAGGGGGATGTGAAAGGAAATGAAATAAGCTTCAGTGGCAGAGAGATTCCAAAAGGAGCCGAGAGGTCACTCTGGTGGGCACTCTTACGCACAATTTAGACAACCCTTTTTAGGTTCTAATGAATTGGGATAGCTGGTGGTAGATACCTGAAACTATCAAACTGCAACCCAGAACCCATGAATCTTTAAGATGATTGTATAAAAATGTAGCTTATGAGGGGTGACAATGGGATTGGAAAACCCACATGGACCACACTCCCCTTTGTCTAGTTGATGATGGATAAGTAGAAAAATGGGGGAAGGAAAAAACAAAACAAGAGAAAACAACAAAAAAGGCACCCAGTGTTCTTTTTTACTTTAATTGCTCTTTTCCCCTTTAATTATTATTATTATTATTTGTGTGTGTGTGGTAATGAAAATGTCAAAAATTAATTTGGTGATGAATGCACAACTATATAATGGTACTGTAAACAACTGAAAGTACACTTTGTTTTGTATGACTGCATGGTATGTGAATATATCTCAATTAAGTGAAACAACAAAAAAGATATCATCCCTACCCTCAAGAACTTTATTAGAAGAGGAGGCAGACGGCATAAATAAATGGACAACCACAATATAGTGTAATTTGTGAAATCACAGAGGCTAAATAGTTATAAAAATGTTTTAATAGGACGGGGAAAATGTTCATGACATACTGCTCAATAAAAATAGGTTGTTACAGATTACAAAAAAAAACTGGCCCAGAAATCACAAGGGCATTAAAACAGATTTTAAAACTATACTCCATATGTCTAAGAACCCAGAGGAAAGACTGAACATATTATGTAAGGACATGGAAGATTAAAAATAAACACACTATCCCAATCAAACACAAAGGAAAAAAAAAGAATTTAAATATTGAAAAGAGAAGTGGTAAGCTATGGGCAGCTTCAGTCTATACATGTGCAATTGGAGGCCCTGAAGAAAGGGAGGACAGAAAACATCTGTAGAAATTATGGCTGAAAACTCTCCAGATTTGGTGAAAACTATAAACCCTGAGATTCAATAAGCTTAATGAACTTCAAGCACAGCAAATATAAAGAAACTACCTCAAGGCAAATAATGTTCAAATGTCTAAATGCCTAAAACCAGTGATAAAGAGAAAATCTTAAAAGCAGTCAGAGAAATAGGACATGTTACATACAGATGAAACTTCTTGTCAGTGACAAAGCAAAATAAATTTTAAAGCAAAGAGTATCAGGGATAAAGATGGCCATTTTTTAATGATAAAGGGAGAAATTCATTGAGAGAACGTAACAATTCCGAACATTTCTACTGAAATGCATGAATCAAAAATAATAGAACTTTGAGGGGAAACAGACAAATTTACAGTTATAGCTGCAGATTTTGGCACCCTCTCCCAATAATTGATAGATCATGTAGACAGAAAATTAGTGGGAATATAGAAGGCTTTAACAACACTATCAATTGATTTGACCTAATTGGCACTTTATTAAACAACAGAAGAATATATACTTGTTTCTCAAGTGCAAACAAAACATTTACTAAGATAGATCATATTCTGGACTATAAAACAATAAATTTAAAAGGATTCAAGTCATTTAAAGTGTAATTTCTAACGACAATGGAATTAAATTACACACCTGTGACAAGAATATATCTGGCAAATCTTCAAATACTCAGAAAGTAAATAACACAATTATAAATAATCCTTGGCTCAAAGAATAAATCAAAAGGGAAACTGGAATGTATTTTGAACTGAATTAAATACAAATATAACATATCAAAATTTGAGGGGTGGAGCTAAAGGAAAATTTATAGCCCAAGATGCCTACTGAAAAGAAGAAAGACCTCAAATAAATGAAATAGATAAAAGAAAAACAATAGGGAAAACTTGTAGAAACAAAAGGTGATTCTTTGAGAAGAATAAAAGAATTGAAAAAATTCTAGCCAGACTGATGTAAAAGAGACAGAGAGAAAAAACACATAAATTATGAATATCAAGGAAAAGTGAGATGACATCACTACAGAACCTGCAGATCCTACAGGTATTAAAAGGATTATAAGGGAATATTATGAACAATTTTATGCCAATAAATTAAAAACTTGGATGGAATGGACAACTTCCTTTAAAGACACAAAATACCAAATCTCACTCCAGAAGAAAGAGGTAAACCAGATATCCCTGTCTGTTAATGAAACTGAATTTGTAGTTTAAAACATTCTCACAAAGAAAATTCCATGCCCAGATGGCTTCAATGAAGAATTCTACCAATTATTTAAGGAAGAAATAATGCCAGTTCTTTGCAAATTCTTCTTTGAGATCAGAATATCTTGATACCCAAATCAGAAAAACACTAATTCTAGAAAAGACTACAGAACAATATCCCTCATGAAATAGACATAAAAGGTCTTTACAAAATATTAGCAAGTTGAATCCAGCCATATATAAAAATGATACTAGAACATGACCTTGTGGGGTTTTTCTAAGAAATTCAATATTTTAACATTTAAAATATCAATCAATGCAATTCACCATATTAATCAACTAAAAAAGAAACACCATATAATCATCTTAGTAATCATAGAACAAGCATTTGACAAAATTCAACCTCCATTTTTGATTGAAACTCCTAGTAAACCAAGAATAGGAGGGAAGTTCCTCAACTTGTTAAAGGGCATCCATGAAAAACCTACAGTTAATATCATATGAAATGGTGAAATATGGAATGACTTCTCTTTAAAATATCAGGAACAAGGCAAAGATGTCTGATACCAGCACTTGTATTCAACTTTATTTGGAGGTTCTAGCCAGTTCAGTAAAGCATGGAAAAGAAATAAAAGACATTCAGTTTGGGATGGAAATAAAACTGTCTTTATTGGCAAACATTATGATTGTCTCTGCAGAAAATCCTATGGTCTCTACACAAGAGCTACCAGAACCAACAAGTAAGTTAAGCAAGGTTGCAGGATACAGGATTAATATACAAAATCAGCTGTATTTCTATATGCTAGTAATGAGCAATTGGAAACTGAAATAAAAAATACTGCTCACAATAGATGAGAGCATACGAAATGGGGTTAAGTCTGAAAAAAGATGGGCAAGAGCTGTAGTTTGAAACCAGAGAACATTGTTGCGAGAAATTAGAGAACATCTAAATAAATGGAGAGGTATTCTGTGTTCATGGAACAAAAGACACGGTATCTTCAAGATACCAATTGTCCCTAAATTAATCTATAGATTCAGCATAATCCCAGGCAAAAAACAGCAGGCTTTTTTTTGTACAAATTGACAACATGATTCTACAATCCACAGGGAAAAGTGAAAGATCTAGAAAGGCCAAAATAACTTTAAAAAATAAAGACAATATTGGAAGAAGACCTACGCTATCTGCTTTCAAAAGTTGTTATAAACATAAAAAGATAGACAACTAGATCAATGGAACGGAACAGTCTGGAAATAGACCTACACTATATATGACAAATTGATTTTTGACAAAGGTGCACAGACAATTCAGTGGAGAAATAATAAGTCTTTTCAACAAATGGTGCTGGAACAATTTTGTATCTATAAGTAAAAGAATTAACTTTAACCCATACCTCATACCACTCACAGAAATAAACTGAAAGTTGACCAAAAACCAAAATGCAATTCCTAATATTATTAAACTTCCAAAAGAAATAGAGAAGAAATTCTTTGTGACCTTGGGTTAAGCAAAAGGTTCTTTGATATGACACCAAAATAACAATTCATAAAAAAATTGGTAAATTGAATTTCACAAAAATTAAGAACTTCTGCTCTTTGGAAGACATTGTTAATGTAAATTAAAGACACACATGCTTGGAGAAAATATTTGCACATCACTTATCCAATAAAGTACTTTTATCCAGAAGATATAGAGAATCCTCAAACCTCAACAATAGAAAAACAAACAACCCAATTTAAAAAAGGATACACCAATGCATGCTCAAAACTTATGCTACCAAGATCTCAAAATAAAAATTTTAATTAAAAATTGGTAAAAAGTTAGACACTACGCCAAAGAAGATACAAAGATGGCAAATAAGTACATGGAAAGATGCTCAACATCATGTATCATAAAGAAAGTGCAAATCAAAAGCTTGATGAGATATCACTGCACTCCTATTTGAAAGCCCCAAATTAAAAAGACTGTTTATACCAGGTATTGGTGAGGATATGGAAAAACTGGAACTTTTACACACTGCTGGTGGGAATACAAATGGTACATCCTCTTTGGAAAACAGTTTGCAGTTTTTAAAAACATTTAAGTATGCACCTACGATCCAGCCATTCTGTTCCTAGGTACTTACTCAAAGCATGTGTCCATACAAAGACTATACACATTAGCTTTACCTGGAATAGCCAAAACCTGGAAGCAGCCTAAACATCCTTAGGCAGGTGGATGGATTAACAGACTACAATACATCCATACAATGGAATACTACTCAGCAGAAATAAGGAGTGAACTTTTGAAACATGCAATAACATGGATGAATCTCAAGAGCATCAGTTTGCGTGAAAGAAATGGGAAACCACAGGCTACATGCTGAATGATTGCATTCATATAACATTCTAGAAAAGGCAAACTATTCTATAGTTTCAGAAAGCAGATCGGTGGTTGCCTGGAATTGGGGAACAGAGGTGGGTGCTAGAGGGAAGAGAGAGATTACAAAGGGGCACGTGGAGAATTTTGGGGGCAATTGATACATTAATTACCTTGAGTCTGGTGGTTTCATGGGTGTACACGTATGTCAAAACCAATGAAATAAAAAAGAATTTTAAAAGAAAAGAAGGTCACAGACTCCTCCTGGCAGTCTGAACCCTCTGTTAGCCTCTGAGCATGGGGACTGCCCCAGTTCTGTCTCCTTCTAAGACCCAACCACAGCTGGCATGGAAGAGGCAGTTCTCTTCAGTCGTTAACGCCGTGACACGTTACATAGAGGAGATCTGAGTTCATGTCCCCAGCTCACCTCATGCTTGCTATGAGAAAGAGAACAGGTTACCTAACTTCTCAAAGTGTCACTTTTCTGGAAAATGGGACCATGCATAGATGCTCCAAAGTTTGTTATGAACTGCATGATTCTGCATTATAATGATCCGTTCTCTCCTGGGCTCTCTCCAAGAAGCCTGGCAGAGCATGGGAGCTCTCAGTGTTTGTCTCACTGTCCCCAAGTGAAAAGTGCTGTCACTTGCCATCCAGCACCGAGACACCTCAGGTGACCAGAGGCCACTGCCCAAATCCCCGAGCCTCTGTCCTAGCCTGCTGTGGTCCAGTGTGAGTGTGTGGAGCTGAGAAGGGCCCCATGCCTGGGAAGCAGTCCTTTCAGGTGCCTTTCCTTTCTACCCACACCTCTCTGGGCACACGACCCAGGACAGAGAGGCTAGTAGCGTGGCCATCCATCCTTCAACACTCCTGTCCTTTAGGAAAAAAGCCCCCTCCTCCCTTTGGGTGCCTAACATCTCATGTGGCCAAGGCAAAGATTCTGGAACAGCGTGGGCAGGTGGCAGGGGGGTGGCTGCTATGAGAAGGAAATTAAAAATGAATGTTGATAGCTCCTGTAGCAAGTGTTTAGGAAAGAGCTATTGTTGCTGGCATCGTCGTATTTAGGGCAGTGAGCTTTTGAGGGCAGGTTCTGGGGCTGGACCTCCCCGACTGCAACCCCCATCCCCCATGCCCAGAACACTGCCTGCAAGTGGTAAATGCTGAGCTCATGCTTAACAAATGAACGAATGAATAATGCATGAATGAATGCAGTCCTTATTTCACCCAGAGACATATTGCCTGACCACCCTAAGTCCCCCCTGGAAGGAGGGGCTTGGCTCTGCCTCAGTGGGCGTGGGGGTGGGGGGCAGCCTGTGCCCCACCACCCAGGCCCCTGGGCACCGCACGGTGATGTTCACAGAGAAGGATGGGAGCAGAAAACCTCCATCCTCAGCAGGAAACAGAAACCATTACTTGTGGTCTTATATTCTAATATCTTGAATCCTTAATCAAACCTATAATCTAAAATTCAAAAGAGGGTTTGGAGAAAACAAAGACGGCTGCGTGCTAATGGAAGCAGGGGCCCAGGCTGGCTGCAAGGCTTCCATGGTGGTTTTGTTCTACGAAGAGACAAGAAAAAGGGGTGGGGTAAGGATAGCCAAAGCAGCAAAAACAATAACAACAATAATAATATCTGGCTATCACTTGTCGAGTAATGCAAGATGCCATGAGCTGCGCGTGCCATTGACTCTTTATGACTTGGCAGCCAGGCATCCTTCTCAGTTACAGGGGGAAACTGAGTCTCAGAGAGCAGACGACACCATCTGCCCGCTTTGCCCAAGGTCACAGAGCTGGCAAACAGTGGGGTCAGGTGGAGCTAGCTCAACACTCTTTCAAAGTCTGCCCCTTCTCCTCCGCTTGGGGTCACCTCCCGATGCTGTTGGGCTGTCCCCTTCCCTCCTGCCACACTCCTTGTTAGAAACACTGGGTAATGTCCTTTCCTAGAGCTGTTCCCGCAGGTTAGTGTGGCTGCAGTTTGTCTGCCCTCATGCCTGGCTGGCTTGTCTCAGGGAAAATGGACTGACCCTGGGCAGCCAAGGAGGCCTCTCGGTAATAGCTAGAGTCTGGAGAAGGAGGCTATTTCTGGAATCCAATTGCAACCGTGGAAATCCTCATGACCTATCGGAGAGGATTTGAGTGGGCAGAGGGAAGGGCCATTAACTGAAGAAGGTAGGGGGTGGGCAGAAGACTAGAGTTTCCGGATGGAGGGGAAAGAGGAAGGACAGAGATGGGAGGGAAAAAGGATGGGGAGAGCTGGAGAGAGGAGCTGGGCATGTAGGGCTGGCCACAGAGCCGCGTACATCGGCTCATCCTCACATTTGCTGCTTGCATGTGCCCTTCCCTCTGTCTGAGAAAAGTCCTCTTCCCCACCCACCTTATCATCTGAGGTCTCTCCTCCCTCGCCCCAACCCTCTTCTCCCACCTCCCTGTACCTGTCCCTTTCTCATGCCTTAATTCTTTCCATAACACTTACTACCTTCTAGGGCAACACGTCTTTCCTTTTATTGCCCTTGTGACTTGCTTTGGCCAGTGCATAAAAGAATCATCATTTCCCCACTGGTGCTTTACTGATGGTCCTTCAGGAGGTTTCCCATCACTGGCCGTGAGCAATAGCCTTGTGCATCCATCTTTGTCCACTGCCCAGTGACTTCCTTAGGATACAATCATTCCCGGTGGTGGGATGGCCTTTTGACATGGTACCCTTGAATGAGTAGCAGCTCTTCAGACGGGTAGAAGTCTGTGCAAGTGAGCATATTGTGTTAGACCTCCAACAACCAAGATGGGACTCGCTCTGCTGTTAGAAAACAGTGAGGCCGGAGTGCGGTGCCATGGGGATGGATTGGCACAATGGCCCCAATTCTTCATCCCTCCCTGCATCTATGAGCTTGCAGTGCCCTCCCACACTGACACTGGATCATCTTGTGGACATGCGTTGGCCAATGGGATGTCAGCACATGTGACAGGCAAAAGCTGGAAAGTGCTTGCGTGACCAGGCCATTTGCCATCACCGGGAGAAGGACACACGTAGACTAGCCCACTGGAGGTTGAGAGACAAATGCAGCAGAACTGAGATGTCCCAGCTAAGGCCAGTCTCGATTAGCCAACAGCCAGCCAAGCCCAGACATGTGTGATCATAACCAATATGAGTGTGTGAACAATACACATTTATTGCTGTGCATCACTGAGGATTTGTGGATATTTGTTATGCAGCACTGTTGCATCAAGAGGTAGCTGATACATCATCAGGCACGACAGTGAACCAATCTGTTTAGAATCTCACTGTTCTACCAGTGGCAAGGTCTTTTGTGGTGACCCTGGGCAGGCCTGGGCATATTCTAAGGTAACTGTTGATATGGATACTTTGTAAAAATATTGTATCTGCTTATCAACTGGGGGACTTGCCACCACTTCTAGGGCATGGCAGAGGACCAAATAAGATTTTGGAGGAGACAGGAGGTGGGACACATGTAAGATGGATGGATTCAAGCCCATGAGCCCTGAATTGTGTTCTAAACTTCCTGCCATCCAGGCTTGCCTTACATGATTAGGGATTTTTTTATGAGAACAGCAGAGAAAGTCATCTACAAATGCAAATGTTAACCTGGAAATAAACTTGCATGGGAATTTACTGTGTTAGTTACACGGAATAACAAAGAGGACAAATCCATCAACTCCAGCTTTGCAAAAGGCCATGCTGTGGTATGGTTAAGAGACCAGGTTCTGGCAGGAGAAAGCCTCTGTGTGAGTCCTAGTTCTGCTTCTTGTTGTCACTGTGACTTCTAGCTGGTGCAGGAAGCCCTCAGGCCTGCATTTCTCGTCTGTACAGCAGAGAGGACAGTACCTGCCTCACAGGTGCTCGGCTCTAGCCTCAGCTTCCTTCCCCGGGATGCTTGGCTCTGCTCCCCTTGACTTGCTGGGTTTCTGGGGAGCTCCCTGCAGCACCCCTGCCTTGCTGTGGTCCCTTTTCTAAATGTTCCCCTTGGAGAAAGTCCCCAGATTGATTCACTCCAATCTCATGGGTAGGACTTGGGGAGATCAGATGGGGAAGTTGGCTTTGGGGAAGCCTCCTGCTCCCCATCAGCTTCATGTTGCCCGTCACCACCAACAACAGGAAGAGCTATTGTGTTTGAGAAATTATTACAAGGCCGTGTGTGAGCCCCACCCCCCACCCCCACGGCTTATCTCATTGGAGGCTCACAGGAGACCTAGCAGGACAAATGACCATCATCATTCCCATTTTACAGGTGAGGAAACAGACTTGGAGTGGTTGGGCCACCTGCCCAAGGTTACACAGTCAATAGTGGTACTCAGGTCTGTTGAATCCTGATTCCAAGAGCTTTTAGTCTCTACTTCTCCCCAGCATGGCATGGGCTGAGACGGGAATGTGGCTGCTGCTGGGAAAAGAACAAAAATTCCTCCTGAGCACACATACCACGCAAGCTCATCCCAGGGCTTGGAATTCAAGTTGGAGACACTCTCCCATACCTTAATTCTCTTCCTTCCAGGCTTCTTGTGCTCCTGTCTTGAAGTCCTTGACCCTGACTTTGTCTCCATGAATAGTTAGGATAGGCTGAGCCATGCTGCAGTAACAAAACAGCCTCAACATCTCAGTGGCTTAAGAACACAAAAGTTTACTTCTTGCTTATGTTACATGTTCCTGGCTCTGCTCGGTGCTGACTGCTCTCAAGGGCAGGACCAGCTACATAATTTGCGGGGCCCAGTGCAAAAAAAAAAAAGGTTAGGCCCCTGTTCAAACATTATTAAGCATTTGGGGATGGTGACTGCAGAGCATTAAACCGAGTGTGGGGTCCTTCTAGGTGTGGGACATTGCGTGACCTCACAGGCCACACACCTGTGTGGCTGCACCTGCTCAGGAGTCCAGGCTGGTGGAGGCTTCATTGCTTTGAACTTGGCTGTCCTTGGAGCAATGGGCAGGTGAGCACAGCAAATCCCAACTTGGCTCTCAGAGCTCCTCCCGGAAATGATATTCATCTTTTCCACTTGCTTCTGTTCACACTCATCACTTGTGCTCCATGTTCCTGGAAGGAGGACATACCCTAATAGTTACCCACCTCCTTCCCCCACGGCTTTCTACAGTGGGTGCCATGTGTATTCTTCCTCCTGCCAGTCCAATTCTCCACCCAGATGTCATTCTACCCAGTCCTGAGATGTCAGATCACAGCAAGGAGGTCACAGCCAGGAGACGCCACTCCCCATCCTCCCCAAAGAATGAGCCCTCCTCCAGGGGACTTACTCCCTCCCTGCAAACCCCCTTCCTTGCCATCCCCCCCCCCACACACACACCAAGCCACCATCATCACGGATCTGGATGATTGCCATGCCCTCTTAACTGTTGCCTTCAATTTCTAGATGGAAACAAAAGGGCTCTTTAAAATGTGTTGCTCCTTGGTTTCAAACCCTCCAATGACTGCTCATCATCCCAAGAATCTCCCTAAGAAATGCTTTCCCATGGTCCACATCCTGGCCCCTGCCCACCTCTCGACCTCTTCTCAGACCTCTGCCCTCTGTGCTAACTGTCCTCCAGCCACACTGGCTTCCTTCCAGTCTTCAAGCCAACCAGCTTCTTCCTGCTCTGGAGTTTCACTCTTGCTATTTCCTTTACTTGGAAGGTCCTTTCTCCATAGCAAGCTTGAATCTTCATTCCACACGTCTCTATTAAAATGTTCTCTCCCTGAGAGCTGATATCTGGGGCTGTGTCTGAAGCAGCTCCTCCTGTCCTCCCATTCCCCATACTGGTCCCTCATCATCAACACATCCTGGAGATTTCCTGTCCAGCGTATTTCACTATTAGTGATGATTTTCTTTCTCTGTGTGTGTGTTGTCTGCTTTCACTACTGGAATGGAAACTCCATTGAGCAATGTTATGGAGAGGCTCTAAAGTGGCCTCCGTGACCCCAACATTCACATTCTTGTGTGATACCCTCTGCGTGAGCATGGGTGGGGCCAATAGATGACAGCAAAGGTGATAGTTGCTACTTCTGTGATTATGCTACATGAGCTTGTAATGCCCATCTTTCTCAGAAACTCTCCCCACTGCTGACTTTGGCGAAGCAAGTGGCCATGGTTTGAACTGTCCTGGGAAGAGACATGAGCAGCCAGAGACTGAGGGCAGCCTCCAACCAACAGCCAGCAAGACATGCAGGCCCTCATTCCTAGATCCCTCAAGGATCAGAATTCTGCCAACAATCATGGGAGTTTGGAAGGAGGCCCTTCCACAGTCGAACCTTCGGATGAAACCACAGTGACGATGACACCTTGTTTGCAGCCTTGGGAGACATCCCAAAGCAGAAGTCCCAGCCAAGCTGCGACCAGACTCCTGACCCACAGAAGCCATGAGGCAATCCATGGGGTGTGCTTTTAAACTGCTAAATTCATGGCAAATTTGTTACGTGGCAGTAATTCTGCTCATTTGCTGCTCTAGCTCAGGGCTTAACATGCATCTCTCTTGTAGTAGGTGTGTAGTGAACACTTGGCAGATTGAATACACGTGCTCATCCCAGGCAGTCTAGCTCATTACCAATATGTATGCAATATTCATATATATATATGCATATATGTGTATTGAGTAGAAAATTGACCTTCCAATATTGACAGAAGATAGAGAGTCAAGATAATTACTGCCAGGCCTGACCTCATGGGTGGTTTTGGCCACCACCCACCCCCTTGACCCTCATCTTTTTGTTGTTAATTCCTATAAAGTGATGGGTTAAATTAGACTTAAAAACCTGTGGTTAAAAACTATGGTCTTACCTTCTAATCTAGTCTTTGTAGGAGGGTCACACAAATGCTTAGTTTTCCATATGTGATTTGTTTTTTTTTTTGGCTGGCTTAAAAAAATTTAAGATTGTTCAACTGAATATTATTCAAATGAGAGGGGTGGGGGGAAAGAGAGGTTGAGAGAGAGAGAGAGAGAGAGAGAGAGAGAGAGAGAGAGAGAGAGAGAGAGAGAGAGAGAGAGAGAGAGAACCAAGCAAGCGACTCCTCTGGCTGAGGTCTAGCGAGATGATTACTTAATATTACGAGTAGGGTGAACAATTAGGACATCCTCTCCTTGTGCTTACAGACTCCATCTCCAAGACTAATAGATGTTTACTTAGTCCTGTCGGTCGTGCTGTGTTTAATATTTATCCATCACCAGGAGCTGCTGCATGTTAAATGTCAGCCTCTTGATTTTGAGAGCTCACAGCTACGCACAGCTGGAATTTCACAAACAGCCCCAGCGCCCCCTGCACCCCCCACCCCACCCCGCCTTAAAGCCTGCCTGGGCTCATGACGAAGCACCCAGCACTGGCCACTTGGCGGGGGGTTCTCACGGTCCCCAGGGGGGCTGACCCTCACTGTCTCCAGCTGGGTGTTCTGTCTGGGGGTTGGTCAATGTCAAGGACAGCCTGGTGAGGCTGCCGGAGGGGCCAGGCACCGTGGCAGATTTTGAACTCCACTCCCTCATTAAATATTCAGCACAGATCTGCTCAGTATCATCCATTCGCCCCTTCTGGTCCTTGCACCATCCTTCTGCCTTCTGTTATGTGCCCCAGGAAGCTGCCTTCCATGGGCTGTGTCAACAGGCTTCCTTGACCTCCTGCTTCTGGCTGTGTTTGGCCAATAGGGAGCCCCAGCAGGAAAATCAAGGTGGGGACAAGAGTATTTATTCCTCTGTCTTCCTCTCTGCAGGGTTGCTACAGGGTGGCTCCTTCCCTCATCCTCAGTCCTTGTCTCCTCCAGACTGATGGCCCTCTCCATGGAGTCGCTTTCTGGGTATCAGTAATCTCTCCTGTCCTTCACCCTCCAGGCATGGGGGTGGCAACAGCTCCCCACTGCTTCGATCCCCACATCTTGCCCCATCTGGGTGAATAGGTTCCTTATTAAATGAGCCCAATTTGAAGTGCACCATCTCTTCCCAGCAGGGGACCTGTCAGATACATTCTGGGAGGTGGTTACAGTTTGTCCCATTTTACAGAAGAGAAAACTGAGGCTCAGAAAACTTGGGTAGATTGCACAAAATCACCAAGGAAGTTTAGGCAGAGCCCAAGTTTCCTGATCCCTTATTTAGTGAACTTTGCTTGACAACGTCAAACCCACCAGCCACAGGTGGTGACCCCATCTTGACTTTTCTTAAATGCAAATGTGGCAAAGCATGGTTTGTTTGAGACCCCATTATTATTCCTTCCCTTGAAAGATACTTTCCAAATGCTTAGAGTGTGGCCTGGGTCACTTCTTCATCCCCTGTGTGCATGTTCACATGTGTACACACACACACACACACACACACACGCACACACACGCACACACATGCACACATTCACACACTCACACACAATCACACTCATACACATGCACACACACTCACAACACTTTCACACACACACATGCACAAACATGCACACACACACGCAAACATGCAGACACTCACACACACTCAGACACACGAAATCACACCCCCACACACACATACATGCACACACATGCACACACATGCGCACACATGCACACACGCACACATGCAAACATGCACATGTGCACACACATGCACCTGCACACACGCACACATGCACGCATTCACACATGCACACACATGCACTCACACACACACGCATGCACATGCACACACTCATACACTCACACACATGCACACTCACACACACATGCAAACACACACACAAACACGCACACATGTACACACAATGCACACACAGACACACGCAAACATGCACACACACTCATACACACTCAATCACACTCACACACATGCACACACACGCACACTCACACACACACATGCACACACAGTCATACACTCACACACATGCACACTCACACAGACATGCACACAAACACATGCACACACATGCACACACATGCACAGAGACATGCACATACACATACACTCATGCGCGCACTCAGAGACATGCGTGTGCACACACATGCACACACACTCATACACACATGCACACACACGCGCGCACACATGCACACACATGCACACAGAGACATGCACATACACATACACGTGCACACGCACACATGTGCACGCACACAATGAACAAACTCACTCATACACAAGCAAACATGCACACACAAGCACACAAACGCTCACACACATGCGCATACACTCATACACTCACACACATGCACACACACGCACACACACTCACACATACACACACGCAATCATGCACACACACACACTCAATCACACTCACATTCAAACACACACTCACATATGTACACACACACTCACACACATGCACACACACACAGCAAACATGCACGCACACAGGCACACACACATGCACACATTCACACATGCACACTCACACACAAGCACACGCACACATGCACACTCACACAGACACACACATGCACACAAAGACACGCACATACACATACACACATGCACACACGCACACATGCGCACGCACAAACTCACAGACACCCACATGCACACTCCCACACATGCACACACGCACACACACACATGGAAACATGAACACACGCACGTGCACATGTGCCTGCACACATGCACATGCGCACACACATGCACACACACTCACACTCACACACACATGCACACACACTCGCACACACTCAAACTTTCACATGCACACATGCACACACATGCACACACACACAAACATGCACACACACTCACACACGCTTACACACACTCAATCACACTCACACATGCACACTCACACACACGCAAATGCACATGCACTCATACACTCACACACATGCACAGTAACACACACATGCACACAGAGACACGCACGCACACATGCACACACATGCATACAGTCACACACCTGCACACACATGCAAACATGCACACACACGCACATGCACACACACTCATACACTGACACACATGCACACACATGCATGCACACACACTCATACACTCACACACACGCGCACACACGCATGCACACACAATCACACACACTCACACTTTCACACGCACACACATGCACACACACTCACGCACTCGCAAACATGCACACACACCCACTCAATTACACTCACACACACATGCACACCCACTCATACACTCACACACACACACGCACACACATGCACACAGAGACACGCACATACACATACACACACGTGCACATGCACACACACTCACACACACACACACATGGACACACATTCACACACACTCACACACAATCACACTCACACATGCACACACTCACACACACACACTTTCACATGCGTGCACACACACGCACACATGCACACACACACACTCACACACGCTCACACACACACTAAATCACACTCACATACATGCACACACATGCACACACACTCACACACACATGCATGCACATACACACACACTCATACACTCACACTCATGCACTCACACATACACGCACACACGCACACACACACATGCACACAGAGACATGCACATACACATACACACACGCACACATGCACTCACACATACGCACACTCACACACACATGCATGCACATGCACACACACTCATACACTCACACACACTCACACTTTCACGTGCACACACACACGCCCACACATACATGCACACACATGCAGAGACACACAGATACACATACACACATGTGCACACACACACGCATGTGCACACACACACTCACACACTCACATACTCCCACACACGTCTAATATGCCCCCAATCAAGAAAACATTTGTAAGGAGCTACTGCTCCTTCTGCAAGGTTCCAAGGAACCGCACTGGAATGTTTCGTAAGCTTCAGATCTGGGTTGTGAGCCACCCATCCCCAGAGGTATGCAAAGAAAAAGAAACAAAAACAGGACAAGCATCTCTATGTCAGGGAGACTGGAGAGAAGATTCATGCAGCATTTAGGAGAGAAAGGGGAATGAGACAATTAGGCCTCAGCCTGCCAGCCCAGGATTTTATCTGCTCATCAACACTTCATGATGGGGAGAGAATCCTGAAAATGCAGATTGCCAGGCCATACTCCCAGAGATTCTGATTCCACAGGTCTGGGTGGGACTCAGACATCTGCATCTTATAATCAAACCTCCCCAGGGTTTTAACTGGAGGATTCCATAATGTCTAAGGTAACACCAAGTCTGAGCCTTCAGGGTGAAGGTTGTGGGATCACTGAGTCACTCAACAAACACTCTGGCCAGTTAGGTGACCATGGGCAGGGATGGGGCAATAAAGCCAGAGTCCTGGGTTATAATCCTACCAGGAGCACCCAGCTTTGTTCCAGGACTGAGGGGCAAGAAATGAGCAAGTATGGAGGCCACTAGGGCAGACTGTATAGCAGGAAAGTGTAGGTTCAAATCCTGCTGCACAGTCCCAAGCCATGTGACCCTGAGATGAGTTTATTTCACAATCCAGCCTGTTTCCTCACCTGCAAAACATGCAGAACAGTAGAACAAGTCTACAACCCCTCCTCCAAATCTCTCCAGATCAGCCAGTGCAGTTTCAGATTTCAGATTTCCCACTAGCAGTTTTTTTTTTTCAGCATAATGTGAAGGCGCTGGTTCCCTGGGACCCAGAAAGACCCAGGGGAGCCTTGAGTCAGGTTAGGTCAGATTTGCTGACAAATGCATTAGCAAAACACTTGAAGCTTGCAGAGCTTTGTGGATTAGAGAATTGAGAAGGAGGCATTGGATCTACCTAAAAAGTTTCTTGTGAGGATGAAAGAAAATCCAACCAAAGTGCTTGGCATATGGTAACGACTCAATAAATGTTCGCTGATAATTATCATCATTAGCAGTGGCATTCTGGGTAGTAAAATGCTTAGCCCAAGTGCCTTAGACACAGTAAATGCTAAAAAAAGAGAAAGATAGTCATAATTATTATTACAAGTTTGATCAATAGCCACCTCTGCCTTTTCCCTCTTGCTAATTTGATGGCCAATAGCAAAATTAGAGGAAATGCTGGCTCTAGAGCTGGGGGTTTCAAAGGAGCAGCGCCTGGGGTCTAGGGAGCTTCCTGATCTCTGCACCACCCTAGACCCCTTCCTGGGCCAGCCCGGGTTCCCTGGGCTCACATGGTGGACCCCACAAGGCCCCACTCTCATTCCCTGTTCATTATGGCAAGATCCTTCTATTCCGTAAACTGGATATTAAAAACAAATGTACCTAATTAGAAATAAAATGTTTCCAACCAGCTCAAAATAAAATAAAATGTAATTACTAATGATATTTAAATGTTGTAGATATTTTATTTTTTTTAAATCCCCTTAATTTAAAATGAGGTATGACTTTAATTTAGCCAAGAACACATTACGCTGAGAGGAAAGTGGCTTGGCTCTGGGGCCCTGGGTCTCTTCTCCTGTGGTAAGGGAAGGAAAACCAGGGTTTCCTAGAGCATCTCTGATTCTGGGAAATGGGCATGAAGGTTTTTTTGGGGGGAGTGGGTTTTCTTCCAGGGAACCCCTGTTTTCTGTGGGTGTCTTAGATGCAGCCCTTGAATAAGGGAGGAAGTTTCCATGGAGACATTTAGCAGATCATGGTTTTGCAGCCTGGCTCTGCCGTTGACACACCAGGTTGGGCAGATCTCTGAACCTCTTTGTGCCTTAGTTTCCCCTCTGTAAAGAGAGAATGCCAGAACCTTCTTGGGGAAAGTTTAATGTAATCCTGGGATATGAATATCTCAGGACCCTGGGCAGTACTTTTGCTAAGAGAGCAAATGTTTCCAAAATGAGTATTATAACACTTTCACTGTAGGCTCTGTGAGGACAGGGACCATGTTTGTGTCTCAGCACTTCACCGACTTCTGGTGTATAGTAGATGATCAATAATTGACTGAATAAATACATGGAAAAATGAGAGACTCAGGCATTGGATGCCAAGGTTTAAAGTGGTAATGCAGGTGATCTAGTTTAATCCCTACTGAAAGCATGGGGCTGATATATTGTGCAGTGATTAATTCCTGCTTGTTTGCCTCCAGGCATGGGGAGCTCACTACTACATGCCCACAGGCAATTTCAACTTTGAAGAACTCAGACTGCTAGAGGTATTCTCTGCACTGCTCCTCTCTGGGTTCCACAAGTTGGGCCTCTCACTGCCTTCTGGGCTTTCACAAATCAGTGTTCCTTGCAGAGTTCTGCTCCTTACTTCCTTTGAAAGGTAACAAAGCAAATGGGAAAGTGGCAGGGGACTTGGAGTTCCTTGGACCTGTATTCAAATCCTGGCTAGGATTTGAGTGTTGTCAAAGTCAGTTTCACAATCTGAGTCTCATTTTTATCTGATAAAACAGGCCCTGGAGGCCTGGGCTTCAGGCCCTCTGATGGAGAACCCTCCAAGGCATTTCTCAGCCCTGCAGCGCTTGCTGCTTTGGCAGCCTCTCCGTCCTTACCTCCTACCACCTCCCCTTTCTCTCATGCCCATCGTGCTCCAGCTACGCTGGCCTCCTCCTTGTTCCTTGCTTAGGCCAAGCTCCAACCTGCCTCAGGGCCTTTGCACTTGCCATGCCCATTGCTTAGAACACCCTCCCCAGTTCTCCATGTGGTTTTCTCCTTCAGTTCAATTAGGTCTTGGCTTAAATATCACATGTCACAGAGGGTGTCCCCGAAACCATCCTATCTAAACTGCCCCACACCCCACATTTGACACCCCCATCCCCTCACCCTGCTTGATTTTCCTTCACTGAACTTTCCAAAACCTGACATTATATTTCTGTTTATTTTTTATTTGGTATTTCTTATTTCCCCTTTCCCCTCGACTGACTCTGATCTCCATGGGAAAGGGGGCACTGTCTCTCTTGCTCACAGCCGTACACCAAAACCAACACTAAACCAGGCGCTTAGTAGAGCTGCGCCCCAGGACCAACAATATACCAGCTGCATAGTAGGTCCTCAGGGCAATTCTTACTGAATAAGTACAGCATTGATGAATGGAGCACCAGAGCTGCTGGGGCTCTCTGTGTTCCACCACCATTTCCATGTTCAACTTCTACATTCCCCAAGGGCCCTGGTGCAGTGTTTTTGGGTTGTTTTGTTCTTCTCAAGGTCAGGGATTCTCAACAAGGGTGATTTTGCCCTCCAAGGAATGTCTAGAGGAGGCATTTCTGATTGTTGCAACTGGGCAGAGGCCAGGGATGCTGCTAAAAGCATCCTATAGTGTGCAGAGCAGCCCCTCCAAAGAATAATCTGGCTCCAAACATAAGCGGTGCCCTGGTGGAGAAACCCAAGTCTAGATCATCGTTCTCCAGAGCCAGAGGATTTCTTGGAGAAGAGCAACTTCAACTCCCTCCCTCTATAGACAGGAAAACTGAGTTCCAAGGAGGGAAAGAGACTCACCCTCAGTCCCACAGCAGCTCTGGGTGGGAGCCCAGGCCTCTAGGGCCTGTTTTATCAGAAGAAAACAGGACTCAGATTGGGGAACTGACTTTCACCATGCCCCCTAGCCAGGATTTGAATACAGGCCCAAAGAACTCTATGCAACATGGGTTGCTTGAATGGCAGGGCTGTTCCAAGGGACAGTGGGGTCTGTACCTCAGAGCCTTTCAGTAAAGCAGTCCTCTGAGGGACCGATTAGTTCAGGAGGACTGAAAAGGCGTGGCCTCAAGATGAGTAGTTCTTGGTGGCGATTGTCATTATTACATCACTGATGTCATTTTTTTTTTTAGAGAATTTCCTTTTCTTTTTACCTTGAAGTTGGCAAAATAGGAATGATCTTTCTTTGCCTGATAATTGTAGTAGTCTATTGTCAATGCAGAATCATTAGTGAATGCAGAATACATAGGAAAGCAGAAAACAAAACTATCTGGCTGCTTAGGAGAGCCGTGAAAAATGCCCTGACATTCTTTCCTTCTGGCTTTTTTCAATGCACTTAAAAATGTTGTTGAGTTCATATTGTATGCATAATTTTATATCTTATGTAAACATTGAATTTACCTTTTACTTTCCTTCCTAAACATTTTCTCATTGATCGTCAAGAATGTTTTCTCGCCGTCATATTGAGAGCTACTTAATGTTCCCCGTATGACTACACCAAGGCCCCTTGCTGTTGCCTGTTGAGGGTTGTCCTCTAAAGTTTTACCATATAAATAAAGCCACCATGAGAACCTGTAACTTGAGGGCTTGTCCCACTTTCCTGATTATTTCTCTAGGCCAGATCCAAGCAGGGAAACTTTCAGATCAAAGAACCTCATCTGTTTAAGTCCCTTGCAGGATTATCTTTGCTATCAGACATGCTAGAGAAACTAGAACGTATCAGATTCATTTATTTATTCATTCAATGTGTAACTAAGCATTTACTATGTGCAAGGCAATTTTCACATTATTTTATTCAAGGAGGAAAATAAAATCTTTATCCATCCATCCATCCATCCATCCATCCATCCATCCATCCATCCATGCATCCATCCATCCATCCGTCTGTCCGTCCATCCATCCATCCATCCATTCACCCATCCATCCATCCAAGCATCCATCCATCCATCATCCATCCATCCATCCATCCATCCATCCATCCATCCATCCATCCATCCATTTTCTGACATACTATCTAAAAAAGTATTAAAGCTTTATGTACAGGAAACTGTGTGTCCTGAGTTCACTGATCTCCAATGTATAACTTGATGACACTTCATAGCAGGCCAAGATTTAAAGCATTTCCAACACCCCAGGAGACACGTTTCTCCTGTCCCCCCAACTTAATACTTGCCAGGGGAGAGCATTCTTCTGGTCCCTCTCACATAGCTTAGTTTTGCCTGATTCAAATCCGTGTAAATGGGGTTTTCCTGTTGATTCTCTTCTGTGTCTGCCTTCCTTCGCTCGGGAGTTTGCCCGTGAAATTCATGCAAGTATGTAGAGGAGTTTGTCCTTTTTATTGTGTGTAGGACACCATGTTATTTATATAGAGATAAACATCCTTCCCTCACCTTCCCTTCTTCCCTCCCTTCCTCCCTTCCTTCCTCTCTTCAGTCCCTACTTCCTCTCTTCCTTCCTTACTTCCTTCCTTTCTTCCTCCCCTCCCTCCCTCCTTCCTTCCTTTCACCCTCTTTCCCTCCTCTTTCCCTCCTCCCTTGCTCCCTTACCTGGAACGTGAGTCACCTATTCCATGTCAGACGCTGTGCTCAGCCCTGGCCATGTGGAGTTTGGCAAGACCCAGGCCCTTGAGTTGACAGAGAGGAGCAGGATCCTTCACCGCCTGGGGAGGTGAGCATAAAATAAAGACTAGGTGGGGGGTTGGGGAGAGGAGTGAGGGGCCTTGGTCTCACTCCCCCCATCTGTCTGCTCCATGCCTGTTTGCAAGTGTCTCCATCTGTCTGTCCATCCCCACATCCAGCACTAACAGCCCATCCCAAGGTGGGCAATTGGGGAAGTGGTCCTCCCCTTTCTTTCCACTCCCCCCTCTCAAACCTAACCCCCCTGTGTGAGCAGCCTCTGCAAACAGCCAACTGCATCCCAGCCAGGCACCGGGAGCCCACGTTGGAGCCGGATTTGCTTTGGGGTAAGGAAAAAAATACGACCAAATGTTGGGAATCGGGCGTTTGAAGTTCGCACTCCAGGACGCCGAGCCGGGGGAGATCACACCTCCCTTGGCAGCGGGCCCCTCAGTCTGTCCGTCCGGCTGCTGAGCCTGAGCAGCAACTGCCGTGCGACCCCCCCTCTGGGCCCCCAGCCCCTCCACATCTCACCCATCCCCCCAGAAGGAGGGGGGTGCTTGGCTGCAGCGCCTGAGCTGCAGAGAACTGACACCCCAGGACTGGGAGCACGTGGGGACTTTCTGTCTGGGGAGCTTGGGCATCATGCCCACCCCACATGGGCCAGCCCTCCAGAGGGCACCAGGAGGGAGGGGAGGGTGGGGGTGGAGGAGATGGAGAGTCACTGCCCTCCCAAGCCCGGGGAGTCCCCAAACTGCCTGGGGTCTGGCCTCATAGCAAAGACTCACTTGTCCACTCAGAGACCACGTGGGCAAAGGAGGTTTCGGACATTTCCAGGTGGCTTTGGTCAGAGTCCTTTCCACTCTGAACCTCTGTCTCCTCTTCTGCAACATAGGGATAAGGAGGGGAGAATATGAGTATTAGGCAGAATCTTATATGCAAAGCTCCATCAGCCCCCCACAAACATCACAATTGCTCTGAGTAGAAAGTTATGTGCTGGTGGCTCTGTGATAAGCCTTTTCAGTACTCTGGGCCTCAGTTCCCCTTTTTGTCATGAAAACATCTATCCTTGCTGCAAAGGGTAGTTGCGGGTGACTAACAAGATAAGGGAAGTAGAATCTCTGCACGGTTCCAGTGCATGGGTAGATGCCCTGTCCACCTTCATTCCTTCGAAGGGCTTCTGCCAGCTCCTGGGTTGTCCTTCTGAAAATTCGAGTACTTCGCCTTTCTCCAAGCATACAGGGCCCTCCATCCAGGCACCCGCCTGTTGCAGAGTGGGTGCTCAGTTTCAGCCACGTTCTCAGACAGGGGACTTGTGCAGTTAGCAACCTGCACAGCTGTCCACCTCTTCTGCATCCCAAGGGTCCTGAGCTCACTGAAAAGTTCCTTTCTGGATGCTTCTCCAGGCCCAAGACCTCTTGCCTTATTCTTAGACTCTGGACACTGCCCCATCTCACCTCTTGAGGTCATCCCTTTTATTTTCTGACCTGGTCGTATCTGCCGAGCCCCACAGCCCATTGCCACCTCTGACCTGCAGAAAGAAACACTACAGGTGGAGTCAGAAGACTTGGGTATGAGATCCAAATATAGAATTTTTTTTTGCACGCAAATTCCAGCCCAGCAGAAAATTCCCAGTTGTTCCAGAGCATCTCCGCTAACACCTTTCTTTTCTCATCTTTTTTTTTCCTACTCTCCTCTTCTCCCCTCTTATTTTCTTCACTGCTCCTTTGGTGCCTCTTTCCTTCCTCTCTTCTTTCCTTCTTCTATCTATGAAAAAATTTCCACGCATCATCATTGCCTGGAACACTCTACCCAGTCTCCTAATGGACCTTCTCTGGGCCTGACCCTGAGATGTCCTGAGGGCTCCCCCCGATGCCAGGCCCCAGGGGAGCCCCCTGACTTTGGGGGATGGACCAGCTCATAGGACTAAGATGCACACATGGGTAGGGCTTCAAACCCCAGTGCACCCTGACTTCCCCATGAGCATGGGCACAAAGCTTGCAAACCTCCATTTCCTACCTGTGAAATGGGCATGATGGCTCCAGGGGTGGTGCTAGATTAGTTACTGTGCGGACATAGCATTTGGAAATTCAGCAGGGCTGTGTGAGCTGGAGGAGACCAATGTCCTGTGATTTCTATGGCTGTCCCTGGTTAAAGAACTTTAGTTGGTCTGCTGTCCTTCTCCATGGTGGCCAACACTTAGGGAGCCCCAACCCTGTACCTGGCGTAATGCTTGGGTTGGATTTTCCATGCATTGCCTCCATTTACAGATGAAGAAACTGAGGCCCTCGGTGGCTACAGTCACATGGTCACAATTTTGATCTGACTGCTCAATTCCAAGTCCCTGCTCTGAGATGCCCCCTTCCCTTATTTTCAATGTGCCAGCTCTTCATTCCAACAAAAGAATGTTCTCATCTTCCCAACATGCCCTCTTGCCTACACAAGCATATCCAGATTCTCCACAGGGCATTCAAACCCCTCCATGATGTTGTCACGGCTGCCTACTCTCCAGGCTCACCTTCTTCTCTTCCATTTGGTGCCCTGAACTGACTTCCAGTTCCTGGAATCAGCCACTTCTTTCCTGACTGCAAGCCCTTGGCTCCTCTCTGCTATTCATCCTTCAAGGCCCAGTTCAAACATCACCTTCTCCAGGAAGCCTCCCTGGCATCCACCTTATTGTCCCCACAGCCCCTAAACTTCTCTCTTCCGTAGGCTATTGTCACACTGTGTCCAATAACATGTCTGCTTTTCCTTTCTCCTCCAGTGTGAGCTCCTTGAGGCCACTCTTGATTCCTCAGGGCCTGGCACAACCCCTGCTATATAGTAAGTGCCCAGTAAATAGCCTTTGACCAGATGACTAAATGAATGGATAACTGTAGAAGTGGGCTGGAACTTGAAATCATATTATAAAGTTCCAGGCACATCCTTATATTTTATTATTATAACTATTTTTTCAGCCTTTCTTAAGCACTTAGTAGATGCTATCTGTTCTGGTTTGCTAAAGCTACCAGAATGCAAAATAGCAGAAATGGATTGGCTTTCTCAATGGGGATTTATTAGGTGGCAAATTTAGAATTCTAAGCCCATGAAGATGTCCAAATTAAGGCATCAAGAAATAGATAACTTTTCTGAGGAAAGGTCAGTGGCATCTGGGGTTCCTCTGTCACATGGGAAGGCACGTGACTGGCCCTGCTGAACCTTCTCTCTCAGGTTTAGCTTCTGGTTTCTGTAGCTTTCTCCAAAATGTCTCTGGGCTTCTGTCTCAGCTTCTCTGTGAGCCTTTGCTTGTTTGTCCTGGAGCGTTTCCGCATCCCTTAGCTTCTCTCATAGCTTCTCCTGGGGGCAAACTCTGGATTACATATCTTAGCTTCACTCCAAAATGCCTCTCAGCCTCTCTGAGCTCACTGTCAGAGAGTCCTCTTAAAGGACTCCAGTAAAGGATTAAGACCAACCTTGAATGGGTGGGGTCATATCTCCATAGAAATAATCTAATCAAAAGGTCCCACCCACAATGAGTCTGGCCCCACAAGAGTGGATTAAAAGAACGTAGTCTTTTATGGGGTACAAAACAGATTCAAACCAGCACACTGTCTAAAAGATCTCAGGGGTGCTGGGCCATTTTACATTCCCACCAGCAGGCTATGACAGTTCTGGTTGCTTCACATTTTCACCAATGCTTGATGTTAATGATTTTGTTAATTTTCATCATTCTGATGCATGCCTTTAGAAAAGAAAAATTATTTAATTTTGATGAAGTGTAATATATTGCTTTTGTTTTTGCTTTACAGTTCATGCTTCTTTTGTACTTTTTGTGTCTTTTATTTAATAAATCTTTACCAACCCAGTGTCACTCAGAATCTTCCCCTATGACTTTTTTCTAGATGTTTTATATTTCTTGAGGTCATGAACTGTGTCAGTCTACTCATCTCTGCATCTCTGGGGCAGACTGTCCTTTTGAAAGGGGATCAAAATTCTGTCCCAGAAAAAGCACTAACCATAAAAACACAGATTTGCAAATCGGACTATGTTAAAATTAAAACTTCTTTTCATCAATAAGAGAGTGAAAAGGCAAGGCACAGGGTGGAAGAATATATTTCCAAAACACACAACTGACAAAGATTTATATTTAGAAGAAGAAAAAGAAAAATAACTTAGTAGAACAAATGCACAAAACACTTGCATGGGCACTTTACCAAAGAAGACACACAAATGGCCAATAAATGTATAGAAAAGGTGTGCAACCTCCTTAGTGGTTCAGAAAAATGCAAATTAAAACACAATGGGATTTCACTATACACCCACTAGAAAAAATAAAACCGATGGGAAAAAAAAAGATAATATCAAGTGTTGGCAGAAACGTGGAGCAACCGGAACTCCCACAGAAAGCTGTTGGGAATGTAAAATGGTAAAGCCTCTTTGAAAACCATGTAACACTATCCACTAAAGCTGATCCCCCACCCGCCCTATGGCCTGGCAAGCCCACCCCTGGGTGTACAGCCAGCAGAGCTATTTACATATGTGGGCCAAAGACATGCACAAGAATGTTTATAGGAGCGCTATTTGTAATAGCTCCAAATCGAAAATTGCCCAAATGCCCGCCAGCTGTAGAAGGGATAAATAAATTGTGAGATATTCATGCACTTGAAAACAATCGAGAAATAAAAATGAACAAACCGCTTCTACATGCATCAGTATGAATGAATCTTGCAGACATAATATAGAGTGAAAGGAGCCAGAACGGGTAGAAGACAAACTGTATGATTCCATTTACATGAGGTTCAGAAACAAGCTCAGCTGATCTGTGGAAGTCAAAATCAGGGCAGTGGTTACCTTGGAGGAGCAAGGAAAGGGCTTGGGATGGGCTTCCAGGGTGCCAGTCATTTCCGTTTTTTTGCTCTGGTGCTGGACCTGGTGCCTGTCCACTTTGCAAAAACTCATCAAGCTGCATACTTAGGATGAATGCAGTTTTCTCAATACTGGTTGCACATCAAAACATTTTTTACTTAAAAAAAATAATAAAAAAGAATATCGCTCTGCCAGGTTAGGAATAGGGCAATTTCACCAGCAGCCGGGCTGGGCCAGGTGGGTTTTACCTTCTGCTATTCCTCAGAGCCTGCACCAGGGAGAAGAAATCTTTTTTTCCCCTTTCTTATTCTTTCCTCTCCCTTGGCCTGGAGCTATTGTACATATGCAAATATGGAGATGTCAGCTATTGAGGCAAGCTCAGCTATTTATAGCTTGAGTCTTGCAACACTTATCACAGCCGCTGCAGACTTTGGAAAGCCGAAACACACACACACGCGCGCGCACACGCGCACACACGCTACACAGAGTATATTTTTTTCCCCGGGATATAAATTTCCCATCCCATTGCAGTCTGGGCCGTCGCATGCAACATTGATTGTCTGTTATATTACATTTATTAAGAAGTGATAACTTGTAATAATTGGATGTTAAATTAAAGAACTCTCTCCTAGTTATTGCCGTCTCAATTATAACTGTCGTTGGCTGGCAGTTATAATGATATATGAGGGTTGTATTTTACGCAGCCGACCATGGCCTGGTGACTAATATTCCCCCAGCTATGGGGGCACTCAGGCACTCCTTGGCTTCTAATGCCTTGCTTGGGTGCTGATTGGAATATTAAGTTTCTGCAAGACTGCGGCGCCAAAATCCACACAGAGAACCACGGCCCCGCAGCTGAGGGCCCCCGCCGGCAATTTCCACCCCCCTCCTGCTGCTCCTTGCTGTACACGTCCAGCTTGTTTCGGCTTTGTTTTATGGTTATAGGAATCAGGTTTATTTGGTGAATTATAAAGTCGTAAAACATGGGTGAGAGCGTGTTTGTGGTTTCCTTTAAGATGGAGCCGCTGCTATTAGCTCCTGGGTCTGAATGTCAGGGGAGGGGGCAGGTGGAAGCGGGAAGCAGGAGGGGGGGGCTGGGTTTCCTCAGAGGAACCCCGTGGGGGAATTTGGCTGCGTTTCTGCAAGGGCCTCAGGGAGAAGAGCTGGTGGCTCCGAGGGTCTGGAGTGGATGTTGGCATGCGTTTTCAAGGATGCCAAGTGGTTTCTGATCTCTGTGCACTGAGAGGGGCTGGCTGGGGGGCTCTGGGGGGCTCCTTGTGTACCCAGATCTCTGGGATAAGAAAGCTCGACAGCCAGACAGGAGATTCAGCAAGTCAGTCACTTGTTCACCTTCTCTTTCTTGTCCACTTCCTCTTCTTCACTGGAGCATGGCAGAGGTGACCTGGGTGTCCAGAAACCCCCTGTACATTGTGTAGTCCTCAGGGAAAGTGGGGGATGTTGTTCTGATTTATGGGGGAGAAAACTGTGTGTCAGGTACTGGAAGGGGTGTCTGAGCTCGTACAGCGTGGAAGAAGCAGAGGTGGGATTCCAGCCGGTTCTGTCCTAACCACACTTCTTCACCCCCTTTTCTTCTCTTGTCAGCCTGTAGGCATCTTGGTCACATGGCGGTGCCCCCCATCTCAGGGAAGACCAGACCCCTCCTGGGCAGGCAGGCCCGTTGGGTCTCCTCGGCATCTTTCTAAGGTTGGGTCTAAAGAACCAGCCATTTATCTCACTGCTTGAATCAGGGAAATCATTCATTCCACAAAAACTCATTCAGTGTCCACCCTGAGAACAAACAAAGATCCTCACCTCCAAACAAAAGAAGGGGCCCACCTTCTAGGGCAGAGAGAGCAGGATGGGGAAATGAGAAACGGAGAGACAGAGAGAGAGAATAAGGAAATAATAAGATGTCGGGAGGTGCAACGTGCCCCAAAGGAAAAGAAAGCAGCAGGAGGAGACAGAGAGTGGTGTAGTTTTGAATGGGGTGTTCAGGCAAGGCCCCCACTGCGGTGACAACTGGAAGAGGTGGGAGAGGGAGCCACGGCAGGGGATTAGAGTGTTCCAGGCCCCGGGGTCAGCAAGAGCAAAGGCCCTGGGGCAGCCCATGCCATGAGGCCATGTGGGGGGAGCAGAGAGGACTCTGGCATTTATTCTGAGTGAGCTGGGGACCCACTGGGGGTCTCGAGCAGAGAAATGATAGACTGTGGGGGAGCAAATGAAAAGCACACAGATGGTTTTGGAGGCTACTGCAATAACCTAGGCCAAAGATGAAGAGGCATGCACTTGAGAAGTATTCGGATTCTGGAAAAATGATGAAGTCGGAAACAACAGCATTTGCTGTTCCTGGGACCTGCGTGGATGGGAGGAGTCAGCTGACTCTCCGGAGCAAGTGGGAGCAGGATGCTGTCTTTTGCTGATATGCGGAAGCCTGTAAGGGTGGGACAGCTTTGGGGGTGGGTGGGCATCCGGGTTTTGGTTTGGATCATGCCACATTTGCATGTCATTGCGTGACACCTTTCAAGGAGGCAGGAGAAGCACTGATTCTGAGAGACTGGGCAAGATGGGATGATTCTCGATCATCTCCATGTGCCTTTGTCGTTGCTGCATCAGTGTCCTGCTCTCTCACTAGACCAGATGAGCATGGGAACCAGATGTGCTCTCTCCATCATCTTCGCTCCCACATCCAGCAGTGGGCATGCAGGAGGCGCTTGATATATTCATTCTGCTAACTGTGTGCTCACTTCCCTAAAGCAAGGAATGGGACCTTCTCATTTTATGGGGGCAAGGTGGACAGGCTCCAAGGGAGACAAGGTGACAGGAAGGATAAAAAGCCGGTTGTCCTGACTACTGCCTTTAAGCCCATCCCATCTCCCACTCTGGCAATTCTATAAGAAACTTCACATGGCTAACCCTGTCCCTTGTTCAGGGCCTCAGAGCAAGCCAGGCAAGTATTGTGGACCCACTTCACAGATGAGAATCTTGAGACTGGGAGACGGTTAAGTTTCCCGGCCCAAGATCACGCAGGTGGGAGGCAGAGGAGTCAGGATTTGAACTCGCGTGTTTCCCGACTGGCCTGGCCCTAGCACATGCTGTTCCTTCTTCCAGGAACACTCTTCCCTCCCCCTTCGCCTCCCTACCTTGGACTCACCTCTCAGAGCTCAGCTCCACTGTCGCTCACAGCATCCTTCCCAGGCGTCGGCTCTGCCAGGCCCCTGCTGCAAATCTGGAAGCTCCTTCCTTGTAGCATCTGCCAGAGTTTGTGATGAAATAATTACAGTGCCTGCTTTCATTTGTGGTTTGTGCCCCCCCCCATCTAGACTCAGAGTGCAGAAGGAAGGGACTTGCCTGATTTTTTTTCTCAGCTGCCTCCCCACTACCTAGCACAGTGCCTGGCACATTAATAGGAGCTTGGAACAATTTGGCAGGGAGGAAAACATGCTGTGCATGCCCTTTGCAATAGCCCTTGCCATGTGTGACCACTGTGCCCAGGTGCTTTCCCAGCCATTCATTTGAGGAAAAAAGCAAAGGGACAGGGAAAGGTTTCAACAAGACTCACCCTCCCACCTCCTCTTGGGTCTCTGCTCCCTGACTCCGTCCTCTGCCACCTAGCCCAGCTCACTCATGGCATTTCTATCCCCCTACTTTGCTTTATTTCCTTCCAGCACTTTTTACTATGGGCATGCTAAAGTTCTGGTTTGGTTTCTGTCTCCCACCATTGGCTCGTCAGATCTGCACGGGAGCAGAGATTTGTCCACCTCAATCGCCTCTGTACCCTGAGGACCTCACCCAGGGTCTGGCCTGAAGAAGGTGCCCCTTAAATATTCACAAAATGAATCAGGAAGTGGGGACATGTGTGTCCACCCACTGTGCCAGGCCCTGAGCTAAGCCCTGCAGATACACTTTCCCCTTGAGTTCTGACAGCCACTCTGGGGGATCAGCCTCCCATTTTGCAGATAACAAAACTGAGGCCCAGAGTGGGAGCAGGTGATGTGCCCAGAGCCGGGATTTGAGTCCAGGTCAGCGTGTGCTCCTTGCTCACACCCGGTGGCCTCCTTTGGTGACCGTCCTGGAACCAAGCCGATAAATAAACAATGAATGCAAACTCACCAATGACCAAACGTCTGCTGGGCAACATTTTCCACGGACGTCTGGGTTTCAACATTCCCCCCCGCCAGCAGTTTACAGGAGACATTACTGCCCTGCAAGGGCACCTCTTAGAAATAACTGTTTTCTTTCTTGCTTCCCTATAAACAGAGCATCCATTCTCTCCCACTCTCTTGCATTTTTTTTTTCAAGAATTAATTGCCCTTTTTATGACTTTGGTGTGTTTGTACTTGCAAGCAGCCTGGCTCCCTTAATCACATCAAAAACATTCTCTGCGAACAGAGAAAATGTGAACAGCCATTAGGCACCAGCTAACACGGGGCACGGTAACAGGCAAACAGTGATTCTGGGAAGAAGAAAATGTTTTCCCCTTGCGGAGTACATACGAAAAAGTTGGTCCAAACCAGCGCGCCGCCGTAGATCTGTTAATGTTGGCAAATTATTGGGAGTTAGCAGGGGTAGCTGGAGAAATCCAGGCAAAAGTTTTGCTGAAAACTGCCCACCCACTTCACCAGGCGGGGGGTGGGTGGGTGGGGTGCAAGCGAGGGGGAGGTGGCGGCTTTACTCTTTCACCAGATGCTGGCTGCTATTTGCTGGGATTTCACTCTTGAAGCCAGCGTCCTTCTCCCTAGATAGCCGGGGCAGTGGCCTCACTCCGAATGGGCGTGGCTGCTGGGAGGAAGGGGAGGCCCCAGCCTGGGGGAGGGGAAGGGGATGCAGCCCCCCAGCGGACCTCCAAGGCTCTTTTCCACCCCAGTTGCATTTTAGGTCTCTCCGGGCCCCTGAATGGGGCCACCTCTTCCCGCCTCCTCCCCCGTCCTCCCCCACGCCCAGCCCCCTGTCTGCCTTTGGCTGGGACCATGCAGCTCCCTATCTGTGCAAACAGGGTGGGGGAGGCAGTGTCCTATGGCATGTACATGAGCACCAGCCTGGGTGCTGGTATGTTAGAGACGGGCTTGGGGAAGCTGCTGGCGTCACTCAAGTCTTTTGGTAACAAAGAACATTTATTTCTTCTCAGTGGAAACAAAAACCAGCCTTCCACAGGCAGGCTCATGCCCTCTGCAGCTTTTACCCCCATCTTCTCTCTCTCTGCCTTGCCTTCAGAATGTTTTCTTTCCCTTCTGTTCCTTTTCCTCATCTTAGCTGGTTTGCTCTTTCTTTCAGTCTTTGGATCATGCTTCTCCATTTTTCCTCCGCTCCTCATTCATATTTCCATCTCCCCCTCCCTCTTCCCTCCCCCGCATGTCTATTCTCTCCCCCCTCCCGGCTCCCTCTGCCCCTCTCCCATCCTGTGGATTTCCGAGTTGCCACAGCACAGACATTCCCTGGGAGCAGAAAGTCAGGGGGACGTGGAATTGCTGGTGAAACGCCTCTCCGCTCCAAGCTGGTCTTAACTCACAGATTCCCTGGAGCCCACCCAGAGGTGATGAGCAAGGTGCAGGACACAAGTTCCCTTCTCAGCACATCTGCCCTAGACGGGGCGGTCCGTGTGGGCCAGAAACATCTCAGCCGCCTCCTCTTTCTTTCCTGGCGGAGAAGCTCCTCTGGCTCATAGCTGATCCTTCTGGGATCCGCTCATCCTTCCGGGATCTGCTCCTTGCTGTCTGTGAAGCGGGATCCCGGGCGCCACGTGGTCCGGCACGCACAGGTTAATGTATTTACAGTAAATACCCTCCTGGCCAGGCTGGAGAAAGGGTCTGCTTTGGTTAACCGTTTATTACGGAGGCAGCTATTTTCAATGTGTTCCACATGATTATTCGGCAAAGCTGCAATTTGGCACTTGTTCTGGGCCTGGAGGAAGCGTTTCCCCAGAGGTGACCCTCTGCGGAAGATTGCATGTCACCACGTGAGGAATGGCCGCGGTGAGCGTGATGGGTAGGCTGTCTGCCTCTCCTGACCTCAATCGCTTTCCTACCGTGCGGCTGCCGCGGGTTGACACAAAGTGCTTATAATTTCTGCTGGAAGGCAGCGGAATGACGATAGGGTGCTGGGCTCCCACCCGTTGGCCGAGGGCCTGGCCTTGAAGGGTCCGGAACTCCTGTCCAGTGTGGTCATTCTAATGGGGACGGGGCAAGGCGGTGGCTACATTACAAGAATGTCCAAGAAGAGGGGTGAGGTCCTGGGCTTGGGAGACAGGTGTGTGCGGAGACCTACTATGTGCTCAGACCTACTGTGTGCTCAGCATCATGCTGGGCTCTTTCATGAATGTCCCTCCAACAGTGTGTGGCCTCCTCAGATGGCAGAGGGGTGCAGCCCGGGCAGCCTAGGAACCCAGATGCTGTGGCCCATTTCTGCTCTAGCCCCCTAACCCTGCTCAAGTTTCCTGACACCATGCCTTGTGCCTCAGTTTCCCCATCTGTAAGAGGCGATAGGTTGAGTGCCTCCCATGGGTTGTTTGAGGAGTCAATTACAGAGGTGACTGAGGACTTGGGAGAGGGCCAGGCTTGCAGCCAGTACAGTATAAGTCTGTTACTATTATGTTCCCATCGCCGTTGTTGTCAGTCTGTGTTTAAGAGCCCAATGAACAAATGGATTAACCACAATTCCACTGAGTAAATAAGGAAAATGAGGCACTGAGACACTCAGAAACCTGCTGCCGGATGTGTGGCTTCAGGATTTGGAGCCAGAGTTAGGAATCAGCTCTTTCACATTCTACCCTACCTCCCTAAGAGATGGCCCTTCTGAAGCTTTCTTTATTCCCTCCTTCCCTCCCTTCCTCCTTCCCTTTCTCTCTCTCCCTCTCTCCCTCCTTCCTTTACCTTTCCTCTTTACCTCCCTCCTTCCACTCCTTCCTTCCTTCCTCTCCCCTCACTTTCTCCCTCCTTTCCTCCCTTCTTCTCTCGTTTGCCTCCTTTCTATTAACTGCAAACTTCTGCTTTCAAACTGTGGAATGCACTGGAGGAGGTGCCCATGTGAAGGACTCTCAAGGAGTCAGTTGGGTATTTTGGAGAGCAAAGCAGCTCATGCAGCGCTGCTGACAATCCCCCAGACAGGACAGTGCACAGAGCAGGCGCTCAGCAAGCAGCAGGCTTCCAATAGCCCTGGGTCAGAAGTCTCCCGGGCAAATCATCCCCTTTGCTGGGCTTCGGTTCACAGCTCAGAAACATGCCAGACCAGGTGCCTGGGACCTGGGTCATCCCGGCATCAAATCCTGCCTCTGCCATGTGACAGAGAGCCACTGGGGGGTGGGACCTGTGACCTCCCTAACCCTCAGGGTTTCCGACCACAGAATCTGCCTCGTGGGCATGGGAAGGCTTAAAGGAGGAACGGAGTGCATTCTGGGACACTGCAGGGGCTGGGGCATCTTGACTTCATCCGTCCCACAAAGCTGGATGTGGTCGTCTTCAGCACCTGTAGCCACCTGCTTGCACTAGGCTGGACCTGAGGTTTTAAAAGTAGCCACAGATGCAATTCTGGTTGCACAAAATAGGGACTTAAAAGATCTGAGTTGGGCAGGATGTGCTATGGTTGAGGTTTGAAAGGAAAATGATGCTGGTTTATAAGACTCACTCCCTGCCACCCTTTTGCAACCCCTTCCCATCTCAGGACAATTTCCAGCTTGCAATATGCTTTTCTCCTCTCTTCCTACCAAGCGCATGGATGAGCACGTAAGAGGGGTAAGACTGGGCATTCGTTAGGTGGGGTCGGTCTCCAGGCAAATGTTTGATGTGTGTGTGATCAGAAGGTGACTTTCAACGGGTAAGAGCTTCAGTCCTGGAACGTCGTTATCATTCCCAGGTCTGGAAGGAGGGGCTGCATCCTAGCCAACGGGGACTATCAGAGCTGTCTGTCTTATCTCACTTTGTCTGCTCTGAAACATGGATGTATAGTGCATAGCATTTGTCCAACTTGGAGACCCCTCCCAACTCACAGATAGAAAGAGCCATCCTCCAGAAACCCAAACCTGACCACATCCTTGTCCTTCTTGAAGACTGTCATAGATTGCATCTCCCCAGCCAGAAGCAGAATTTGGGATAAGGGTTCAGGAGCAAGTAGTATTTGGGGGAGGGGATCCCAGGAGGCCTCAGGAAGACAAGTGGGGAAGTAAGGAGTGAGATGAAGGCAGCCCATGACGAGCATTTTACAAAGCCAGTTATTGCTGCAAATGACAGGAGCTTGATCCTACAAAGCAATTCTAGGAAATGCATAGAATGCAAGCTTCAGAGTCATCCCATCCGAGAAGTGAAGGCCCTGGTGTTTTGATGCACTGACCTGCTCAAGTCATTGGGTACAGGGTGCTCTGGGGTAGGGCTTGTGAATTCCCTGGGAACCCCCCTTTCCCTGTGAATATCTCAGAAAAGCCCCAAGTCTCAAGCTGAGCACACCAAATCTAGAAGGTCCAAGGGCTGCAAAGCAGGTTCTGACAGACATGTCAGCTGGGATGCTCTTTGCTTTTGGAACCTCCCCCCAGTCCCTCTGTCTGAGTCCCCAGATTGGGCTAAGAACCTCTTCTTCTTTCTGTCATGCACCCCATATGTCCAATGCTTCTTACCACCGTGTCTAACTGCCTGTTTATTTGTGCACTTGTCCCCACCCTGTATTCCAGCTATGCATTCCAACAGAGAGAGAGAGCTGTGTCTTCTCCAACTCTGTATTCCCACAATAAATGTTCAACAATAAAAAAATAATAATAAATGAGTCTGTGGAGATGGGGCAGGCAGAAGTTCGTGGCAGAGGGATAATCGTGTGAGAACAGAGCTCCAAGGACCTTGGAGGTAGCTGACTTCACAGGCCACGAATGCGAGGACACTTCTTTTCTGGATTTGCCCCAGCTCTGACCGCCAGTGTCCCCACCCAGCCTAATTTCAGGAATAGGAGAGGAGGAAATACAACTGCATCCTTATTAAAACTGAGGCCTTTGCTTGCTGTGAATGGGAACAGATGAATCTGACATCATCCTTGGCAAGAAATGCCAGAAAACAGAATGCTCCTTTTTTTTTGGATCTTGGTGGCTGAGCTCAGAACAGCTTCTGGCTCTAGTTCCTTCCTGTCCACACCTGTAATAATGGCTACAGGTCTGAGATCCTCTGTCAGGCCCTGACCCTCACAGGTGGTCCTGGGCCACTGGGTGTGAGGCAGCAATAGGGAAGCCATGCCCAGGAACCTGCTGAAGTGAGCAGTTTTGAGCGCAGCACTTTGGCCAAGATGTCTCCAAGGCGGGAGGTGGCCACTTCTTGTGAAACAGGATGTCAAGAGAAATGCACGGGGAAGCCATTTTTCAGAGGAGGGCGGCTCGTGGATTTGTACAGCTTCTTAATATTTTCCAACCTGAGATGTTAAGAAGTTAGGATGGGTTCCCTCTTTCCAGCTTTCAGTTAAAACACCTTCTTGCCTCCTGGTGTTGGCAGAGCTTTCCGAGCAGAGGAAGGAAAGAAGATGGCCTGGCAGAGAAGTAAATTGAAGAAGTTCATGGGACTTCCTGCCTTTAGAGATGTTTCAGAATAATCCCACCACACTTTCTAGGAAAGCTCCCTTCCTGACACTGTCAGAAGTAGTGACGTCACCACTTCACTTGAAGCAAATGTTTATAAAGTGAAATGCCCTGCAGTTATCATCGACTAAGCAAGGTTTTCAGTACCTATGAAAAGCAATATAGCTCCAGAATGGATGGAAGTTTAAGCAATATTTTACTGAGGAATGTTGTGATTTTGCTAACAAACACTTGATAGAGCATATGTGCCAGATACTGTTCTAAGCACATTGCAATTCCTAATTTAATTCTTGTAACAACCCAATGGGGCAGGGGCTGCTTTTATCCCCATTTTATGGATCAAGAAAGTGAGACAGAGAGAAATAAGGTGGCCAGCTCAAGGCCATCCAGCTAGTGAGTCTGAGAGCTAGATGCAAATCCATGCTGTTTCGGGGGACAGAGTCCATGGGCTTTAATGTTACATTTTCCTGCCTTTACAAGAGGGAAGGAAACTGTCTGATGTCCTGGCCAGCCTGGAAGGGAGGTGACGCCACTTGTCATGGGCTGAGCTTCCGCAAGAATGATCTGCTCCGGACCCTCTGACCTTCTCACCTGTCCTGCTCACCTTGGGGGTTCTACTTTGGGAGAACAGGCTGCCTAACACCGGCCTCTCTGCTTCTCCAGCCCCTAGCACAGAGCCCGGAATCATGTAGCTGCTTCATGAAACATTTGCTGGGTGAACGCTGGGGGAGTAAGAGATGCATTCATAAATGACCCTGTGGTGACGCCAGCCACTCAAACTGGACCCACAGAGACAAAGAAAAGAGCGGGACCAAAGCTGTTATTAGAAGGCATAAGTCAAACCGTTTCCTGACATTGATGGCCTTCACCTTTGACTCTATTATCTGGCAAAATTCACATCTGACTTGTGATTGGGTGCCCAGTGTCAGGCACAGCGCTTGGCTTGGAGGAGGGGCACACACCTGCTGAGTCCATGAGCAACCGAGTGAATGAATGAATGGAAGAATGGCAGAGAGAATGAATGCTCATTCCTCACCCTTGGGAACGTCTAGCTCAGAGGTTCCCAAACATGGGCAATTGTTCCCATTTGCTAAAGCTGCCGTTATGCAAAATACCAGAAATGGATTGGCTTTTATAAAGGGGGTTTATTTAGTTACAAATTTACAGTCTGAAGGCCATGAAAATGTCCAAATTAAGGCATCAGCAGGAGTATTACCTTCACCAAAGGAAGGTCAATGGCATCTGGAGAACCTCTGTTAGCTGGGAAGGCACGTGGCTGGCGTCTGCTGTTCCCGGGTTGTGTTCCAGCTCCACTCTCGGCTCCTGTGCATTCCTCAAAATGTTGCTCTTGGGGTGTTTTGTCCTTTCTTAGCATCAGCAAAAGTCTACTTTCAATGGCCATCTCCAAAATGTGTCTTTCAGCTGCAGCAAGCGTCTGGGCTTGTGTGGCTCTTTTGGAAGTACTCCAGTAAATCAATCAAGACCCACCCTGAATGGGCAGGGCCACACCTCCATGGAAATAATCTCATCAAAGGTATTACCCACAGTTGGGTGGGTCACATCTCTATGGAAACATCCAATCAAGAGATCACACCCTAATCAAAAATATTAATCAATCTGCCCCCACAAGATTGCCTCAAAGAATATGGCTTTTTCTGGGGGATATAATATATACAAACCAGCACAGGGGCACAGCACCCCATCCCATTCATCCCACCCTTCCCAATTAGCACATTCTCCCACTTTCTTATCTTGTCCCTGGAAACCAGCTGGCATCTGTCCTGGTGAACAGTGGGTGGGTGAATAGGGTTGAGTGTCTGCTTTTCAGGAGCCTGGGCCCCCTGGCCCACCCACCCCTGTTCCCTCTGCTCTCCGCACCACATCACTTTCTTTATATTTACCTGGAATAGTAATACATCCTGCCTTGGCAAGGTCACAAATTATCACTATCAGACTCCAGGTGAGATTAAATGTCCTGAACAGTTGGTTTCTTGCAGAGGTTAGAGGATCCTGGGCCGAGCGG
>PVKY010000896.1:0-38175 GCA_004027775.1 Bradypus variegatus | reverse complement strand
ATACATGGGTGTTAGGGAGGGAGGGAGGGAGGGAGGGGAAGAGACGGTGGTGAGACAGGATCTTAAGGGTGATGGATTGGGGTTATCGGGGGAGAGGGGTCGGGGTATTATGGAGTTGTAGGTATGGGATTTGTACTGTTTTAGCATACGTTCCTGTACAATTGAACTTATTTCAAAATAAAATTTATTAATAAAAAAATAGCACATGAGATAACACTTTTTGCGCTTTTCTCTTTTCACTTAATATTTCTTGATGATCATTCCATATATAAAATATAGAGATGCCTCATTTTCTAAAAATATTGCATAGAATTTATTTAAATTAATTTGATGACCAATTCTGTTGATAGTTTTTTAGGTTTTCCAACTTTTGTTATTTGAACAGTATGGTAATGAATTTCCTTATATATATCCCATTTTGTACATCTACTAGTTCATTGTCCGTAGGATAGATGCCTTTAATTGGAACTGCTGGTTCTTAGGGAGTGTGCATTTTATATGTTGGTAGCTATTGCTAAATTACTATCCATACAGGGTACCCAGTTCCTCATTAGTAGGTATGGACAGTTATTTAAACTCTTGATATAAATGGCCAGACTGCTTTCCAGCAAAGTATGACTTGTTTCCATTTTTACCAGTAACTGGCAGTGCCTGTTTACACCTCCCACTGATTTGCCTAATCTGACAAGTGAAAAAACAATACTATGGTGATGTTTGGAGTGTTTATTCTCTCTCTTTTTTTAAGAATCTGTGAAAGATTAGCAAAAGTGAACAAATAAATTATAGAATCTGGGAGCTCTTCCTAATCCCAGTTTTACCTCGACATACATGTGACCTTGGCAAATTTCTTATCCTGAGTCTTAGAGCTCCTTGAGAGGAAGGAAATGAGAGAATTCACTTAGTGAAGTGCTTCACAAGTAGCAAGGACACAAAAGATGGCAGCTGAAAAGAGATGCTTGTTAAGGAAAAAAATGCCCATCCTCCAAGTTATCCCAAATGTCAGAAGGAAGTCTTCCAGGCTCTGAAAAGTAGGCTGGGCGGAGCCTGCTGCTTTGTTCTTTCCCTCAAATTCTCCCGCTGCTGATCTTTCCTGCTTTGAAGGGGAAAACTGAAATCTGTCCACTAGCAGGTGGGAAGACAAGGACCCGCCCTTTAAGAGGGGCTCAGGTCCGGGACCTGTACCAGGTTCACCTTGAAGGATCCAAGGAGGGCTTAGCCTTCACCTTCCAAGGAGGTTCTTTGCAGGTCCAGAGTCCTGTCCTACAGTTTCCACAGCCTAATCAGGCTGGGCAGTGCGAAGCGCTGGCCCAGCTTTCCGTTTCTTGCTCAAATCTAAAAGCAAGCCGTGGCTGCACTATCCTCCCGGTAGCTGAACATTTCAGAGCCGCCCCGGCTGGGTGAGCCGTCAGACTGCTCTTGGCGTGAAGGTCCCAGGTGCACTGGCTCCTTCCGAAACTTGTGAAATCTAATTAGTGCGGTTCTCTGCAGCTCTGCCCCCTTCCAATCACTCGGGCGCCCGCTTCAGGGCCGCCTCTCCCAGGTCTACAGGTAGCAGGGAGGTGCCGCAGCTGCTCGCGTGGGTACCTGTCGGGATTCAGGGTGGCCACCTATGGGTCCCTCCGTACGGCCACGGATCCAGCGGGGCGTGGCCTCTCTTCCCAGAACGGAGCTGCTGCACCGAAAAAGCAGCGACTAGGAGCGCCATTTCTGTTCCCACTCGCATCTTGGCGGGGGAAGGGAGCCAATCGCAATCCTGGGTGTAGCTGGGAAGCTGCAGGTAGCAAGTGCCCGGGGATGGTAGAGCAGACCTGTGGAGCGTAGGGAAGCCATTTTCAGGGAGGATTTGGAGTTGATTTCCACTCCAGTGTTGTATTTTAGTCATTTCCTCCCTCTCCACCCCCACCCAAGCCTCTCTACACTCTATTCTTCCTTGATCTTCTCTGAAGACAGTATGGTGTGTGCAAAGATTATGCATGGGAACCTGTGGTCTGGGGTTTAGTCTTGGCCCTGTCCCTAACCAACGGCTCTAAGACGGTGAGCAAGCAGTGCAGCCACCAGCCTTCTCATCTCTAAGAATGCAGGGAAGATATAAAATCAGGCTGTGTCAAGTATTAGTGAGGGTGTGGGAAAATAGGTTGTCCATGTTGAGTAAAACTGAAAATATTCATACCGCGTGTCCTGATAATTCCATTTCTGGTTTCTACCCTAGAGAAATACTAGCACATGTAAGCAAGGAGGATATCTATTGCAGGACCATATCTAATACACCATTGGGAACTGCCTAATGGCCAGCACCAGGGAATGTAAACACAAAATATGGTCTATGTACTAACAGGTCACTACATCACAGATCAACATATTCAGGGACATGGATAGCGCTCGAAATATATCAAGTACAAACATAAAGTTACAGAAAAATACATACAACATAGTACAATTTTTGCAACACATAAAACAGAACTGTGAATTTTCTGTGGTTATCATTCAAGGAGATGTAAAAGCATTTTTAAGACAAGAAAGGACTGAAAGATACACTCCTAACTTGTAAGAGTGGCTGTCTCTGGAAAGAGGGACAGGGAGTCTGGATATAGAAGGCATATAAAAGGGAAATCTAGCTCTCTTTGTAGAATAGTCTAATTTTTTCTTTAAATAATGACAGTGCATTTGTATATTCCTTAAGGAATTTTAAACTGTTCATAAAGAAAACACTGAAAGCAAATTTATCAAAATGTCAACAATGGTTAATTCCAGATGATGGGAAATATGAGTAATTGTTTTCTTCATTGTGCTTTTTTGTTTTAGTTTCTTAAAATGCAGGAAAAGGGCTCGAGAGTGTGTGTTCTGGAAAGTCTCTCAGCTCAAAGAGCCTGCACTCTGGGATTCTAGGTAAAGTCCTAACCCCACCTTGAAGAGCTTAAGAGACCCTTTGTGGTGTGCCCCAGGGCAGACTACTTGCAGCTCACCTACTGTGCAAGGCTCTATCTCTTCCAGGCATAATCTGAGCTGTTCTCTTCCTGGCATACTCTTCCCCTTCCTCTTTGCCTGCCCCTTCTTCTGGGAGGCCTTCCGTGATCTGCCTCCCCTGCCTAGGTTAGGGGCTATTCCCCTATGCTCCCTCCACACTCTGAGCTGGCTGCCAATTTACTGTGAGCTCCTGGAAGCCCAGGGAATTGCCTTCTTCATTCCTGTACTCTCAGGGCCCAGCACAGGTAGTCAAAAAAGTTGATTTGTGTTTAACTAGATGCCAATATTTTCAAGTCAGGAAATTTCACAAGGAATTCCAAATTCCTGCTTCTCCAGCTGCAGGACAGCCACCAGCTAAAGCTGAGAGGATGCTCTCCTCCCTGCTTTTAGATTCAGGCCTGCACTCTGCAGGCTGCTACAAGCCCCACCAGTACCACTTCCTCTCCTGGTCCCCCGGGGATTAGAGTTGGCAAGTCCCCATGTTGGGAATGGATCAGAGGGAGGGGGTCAGACTGAAGGCCAATTGGGAGGCTGCTATAGTAATCCAATGAAGAGTGGTGGGGCCCGCCCAAGCACTGTGGCAGACTGCATGCTTACTTATTGATCCAGGGCTTAGCTGAAAGAGTGTCTTGTTGTCTACTAGCAATAAGCCCCCTAGGGTCCATAAATCAACCCTGAGCTGCAATGATGCAATTGCTTTTCTCTTGCACAGCATCCTCCCTCTCCACCCCCATGCCTTACACCCTAGGCATCATCGCTTGACTTCTACTCAGTGTATACTTTCAGCCTGCCTTGGAATGCCTGTGATTTCAGCAGCCTTCCTTGCAACTTCCTGTGACAGCTGCAACCTCTGTTCTCACTTGAATTGCTAAGATTGCTGATAAATGCCAACTGCTTGAAAGTGTTCTCAGTGACTGGGAACATGCTCCTGTGCCAGGCCATGGAAGAATGGGCTATGAAATGGGCCATAAATTTAATGAATTAAAAGAAACTAGCAATTCCTCCCAATTTTTAGGTCCATAAGAGTCTATTCAAGAAATAGCTAGATCTAAAATGAGAATCATTCTCCTAGCCCCATGTGGGAGGAAGGGTCGATTAACCTATTCGAAGCCCCAGGAGCCCAGCAGAGGGTAAGTGCTGCTACCTCCCTGTGCTGGTTTGGATATATTGTGTCCCCCAAAAGCCATGTTCTTTAATGCAGTCTTTGAGGGCAGACATTAATCTTTTGATGAGTTTTTCCATGGAGATGTGTTTCAATCAACTGTGGGTGAAGACTTTGATTAAATTATTTCCATGGTGATATGGACCCCGCCCATTCAGATTGGGTCTTAATTAAATCACTAGAGTCCTATAAGAGAGCTCACAGACATAAGAAGCTGAGTGCAGCTGAGACTTTTGGAGAGATGCTTGCTAATGTTTTGAGATGCTTGGAGATGTTTGGAGGTGCTAGCCCAGAGTTGGCTCTGGAGAAGCTAAAAGAGGTCCCCAACACTTAGATGCACAATTGCTGAAGAAACTAAGAGAGACAAGCCCAGAGACATTTTGGAGAAAGCCATTTTGAAATACAATCTGAGAGCAAAGAACCAGCAGATGTCAGCCACGTGCCTTCTCAGCTGACAGGTGTTCTGGCCACCATTGGCCATTCTTCAGTGAAGGTATCCTCTTGTTGATGTCTTAGTCTGGACACTTTTATGGCCATTGAACTGTAAATTTGTGACCTAATAAATCCCCTTTATAAAAGCCAATCCATTTCTGGTATTTTGCATAACAGCAGCATTAGCAAACTGGAACACTCCCAATCACCACACTTGTTTTTGCACACATTTTTATTATTTGGAAAAGATCAGTTAGAGGAAACAATAGAAAATAATCAACCCCACTCTTTGCATGAAATGTCACTGGCTAAGGGACATGACACTACATGCAAGGTGGTGTCCTGGACTAGATCCTGGAATAGAAAAGGGACACCAGTGGGAAAGCGAGAAATCCAACTATGTTCTGCCTTTTAGTTAATAGTATTGTGCCAATGTTGATTTTTGCTGGAAAAATGTATCATGGTTAGGTAAGATGCTAATGTGAAGGAAGCTGGGTGAAGAGTATATGGGAACTCTCTGTACTATCTTTGCAACTCTCTAGAAATCGAAAATGATTTCAGAACAAAAAATTGAAAAACAAATAAAGCATGTTTAGTAGCCACAAAGACATCAGCTGAACGATTCAATACTTGCTAAGTGTTTCTTCATGGCCCTGTAGGGATACCAAGACAAAATTATATAGACTCCTGCCCTCAAGGAACTTACATTCTAGTGAGGGAGCCAGGCAGTACATAAATAGCTACAATACCAAGCACAGTGCATGGGGTCTGAGAGTTCAAGCTGAGCCTTCAAGGCTGGGAGAATTTCAGTAGAGACAGAGAAGCCAAGGGCCTCAAGGCTGAGGGGTGGTATCAGCAAAACACTAGTTTATATAGGTGTGTGCCTCTCAGAGACCTGGGAATAGCTCAGTGAAGCTGAAACTTGGTAGGGTGCAGGGGAGAGACAGGGTAGACGTGTCAGAGACATAGGAGAACAGAAGTTGGTAAGGAGAACAAAAATACTCTTATTTTAAAAATATAATTTATCATTAATAAAAGTAATATGTGTTCATTTAAAGAAGTCTGTAAATTCCAGAATAGTACAAAGAAGAAAACCAAACTCAATTGTTATTTTATCTTCTGGAACTAATACTTTGGTGCGCTTCCTTCCTTATATTTTGTTCTTAGTTGAAATCCTATGGTTCACACAGTTTGGGAGCCTTTGTATGTATGTTTCGTTTAGCAAAATATCATGAGCTTTCCCCATCTCATTAAATAAGATTCTTAAAGCAGAAAGGGAGGTCATGTAGTCCCACCTATGCAAGAATCCTTCAACATTTCTGACAGTTAACTGACAAATCTTTGCCTGGAGACTTCTCATGGCAAGAATTTCACTCATTCTTTAAGTCCATTCTGTTGTTGGCTAAACCCAATTATCCCAGAGTTCTTCCGTTCATCTTAATTGTTCTTCCCTATAACCATTGCTCTGTGAGATGACAGATCCACAACAAGAATCATAGAGTCTCAGGTTTTACCGATGTAGAAATAGGCCGGGATTATTTTATACCAGGCCAAGGATCTTTAGATTATAATCCAAGTTAGGAAATCATCAATTTTTTTTTCTTTTAGGTTTCAGGCATTTTAATTTTTTCTCATTTGATCTGCCCTAAAGTTTAATTCATCAAATGTTTTCAAACAGAGACGTGGCGTGAACAGAGCTGTGCTTGATTATCAGTACCACAGCTATTCACTTATTGAGGGTTGATTATACATTAGACACAATGCTAGATACTTTACATATCTCATTTCATTTAGTCCTGATAGCAGCCTAATGAGGCAGGGACATTATCCCCATTTTACAGAGGATGAAATGCAGGCCACAGAAGTGGCCTAGCCCACACAGCTAGTAGCTGAATAGTACCTGCAGCATGTTATAAAGCACAAGATTCAAATTCCTGCTGTGACATTAACCAGTCATGTGACCTTGGGCCAGTCTCTAAAGTTTCCTGGGCCTTTCTCCCTCATCCATTAATATTAATAGGGTTGGCCTCATAAAAGAGTTTAGAGTGTTAGGTAAAGCATAGACCCTGGAGCCAGACTGCAAAACCCAGCTCTGCCACCTCTTTGTGGCTTAGCAGGACAAGTGATTTAATCTCTCTGCAGGCCTGTCACTGATGCTTGCTAGATCCAGACAAGACAGGTCCACATACCATGTGCCTAAATAGTTAAGCATCATAAATCATGCTAATAAACTATTCTTTAAAATATATTTTCTATCCTTCTATCTTTTGAAAAGCCAAGCTTTGAATTTAGAATTCTTGGATTCCTTGGAGTTCTGTATGGAAATGAAGCAGAGCCAGCTCCTTTCTCTTTCCATCCCTGGCTCTTCATGTGCACTCCCCAGCTCACTTGCCCAGGTTCTGTCCACACTCATTGCAAATAGTCACCTCTTGGACACAGGAGTGCACTCACTGCCAAGGGCAGTTTGCCTTTGTGAGGATGGGCCCAGGGAAGGGGCTGGGGTAGGTGCTGAAAGTGGACTTGAGCCATTTGGGCAGAGACTTCTGGAGTCCCAGGTTTCCAGAGTGGGGCCCAGAAGAGGTGTGCAGGCTCTGGGTGGGCTTGTCTCTTTGGCCTCAGGGGACTCCTTGCTTGTGAGGAGGGGCACAGTTGGAGGAGGTTCAGAGCACAGCCCCCTACAGTGCAGAGCCTATGGCAGGAGCCCTGCTAGACATAGCTAAGGAAGGTACTGTCTCTCTATAACTCAGTTCCCTTTAGGGTGACCAACTCATGCAGGTTTGTCCAGGACTTTCCTGGTTTGAGTACTGCAAGTCCCATTATCTCAGAAAACCCTCAGTCTCAGGCAAACCCTGATGTTTGGGCAGCCTCACTTCCCTGTCTCTACAGTTAGGCTGTTAATATATCTAATAAGGGTTGTCATGAGACTAAATTAGTTAATCCATGTGGAGTGATTACAGCAGTGTCTACCACGTGATGACATGTTAGCTTCTATTATTTTAAAGGTTCCATTCTACTAGAAAAGTGAAGTTTCTATAATTGGAGGCTTCAGGTGAGAAAGAGGAGAGGAGTGGAGTCTGACTGAGGTTTTATACCTGAAGAGCAGGAGTCTTACTGAGAAAGCCCTCAGCTGAATGAGGAAACCCAGATGTTGGTGGGAAGATGATGGTTCATTGTGGATTACTTGAGGTTTGGAGGCTTTTGCAGCATCTATGAGATGTCCTTAGTGGTTCTAGAATTCAGGAGAAAGATGGGAGCCCAAGAGGCAGGTGAGGAGTCATCCCCATAAAAGGAATCAGTGGCATGGGTTTGGACGAAAGGGACAGGGTTAGGGCGTGGGTGGGAAGCTGGCCGAGGCAACACCACCTTGGTCCCTGTGCCAGTTTGTATGTGTTATGTCCCCCAGAACGCTGTTATCTTTGATGCAATCCTGTGTGGGCAGATGTATTAATGTTGATTAGATTGTAATTTTTTGATTGAGTGTTTCCATGGAGATGTGATCACTCAACTGTGGGCGAGATCTTTCGTGGGATAATTTCAATGGAGGTGTGGCCCTGCCATTCAGCATGGGCCTTGATTAGTTCACTGGGGTCCTATATAAGCTCAGACAGAAGGAGCAAGCTTGCTACAGCCAAGAGGAACACTTTGAAGAACGCACAAAGCTGAGAGAGTAGCTGCAGATAAGAGACAGTTTGAAGATGGCCATTGAAAGCAGACTTTTGCTCCGGAGAAGCTAAGAAAGGACAAACACCCCAAGAGCAACTAAGAGTGACTTTTTTGAGGAACTGCAGCCTAGAGAGGAATGTCCTGAGAGAAAAGCATTTTGAAACCAGGACTTTGGAGCAGACACCAGCCATGTGCCTTCCCAACTAACAGACATGAGGAGGGGAGAGGAGTGGGATACAGTGATGAAAAAGATCCTGCCTTCAAGAAGCTTCTGTTCTCATAGAGAAATGATACCTGCATACACTTCTACAAGACTCATTGAGATGCATGCTATAATGCAGGCACCAGAAATGTTCTGAGATCAGCTGGTGTTTGTCAAGTATTTATAGTAGTTACTGATATAGACAGAATTGACAGCCACAATGTTGTTGGGATTTTGGGTCCTCCCCCTTCTTTTCACTGATGCCTGAAATTTCTAGGGACAAAGTCTTTCAAACCACTTTTGAATGAACTGAGACAATGACTTAAAACACCACATGGTGTTAGATTGGTACAACTACTATGGAAGGCAATGTGGCACTATCAAAAGTACAATTATGTTTGCCCTTTGACCCTACAATACCACTTCTAAGAATGTATATTTCAGATATAGTTGCCTAAGTGGGAAATGCCATATGTGCAAGGTTATTCATTACAGCATTGCTTGAAATAACAAATAATTGGGAATAACCTAATAGCCATTGATAGAGGAGACTGGTTAGATAGATTATGGAACATTCATCCAATGGACACTACACAGCTAAAAACCAGTTCAAAGAAATCCTCCAGTATGAGCAGAAAAAAAATCCCTGATATATATTAAGTGAAAAACTGCTAAAGTCAGAACAGGAGATTACCATTTGTGTAAAAAAGGGGGGGATAAGGAAACATACCTACATATTTGCTTCTGTATGCATAAATAAACACTAGAAGGATACACAGGCAACTGATAACAGTGATTACTGTGGGAGGGTGGGGGGCATAGAGAGCTTGGCAGTTGGGGATAGAGAAGGGAGGAGAACTTTTTATATGTGTATTTTAAAACCTTGTGAATTTGTTACCTATTCAAAATGTTAAATTAATTGAATTTTTAAAAATACTCCACACCAGCAATTAGGAAAATGCAAATCAAAACCACAATGAGATACCACCTCACGCCCACTGGAATGGCCATTATTTTAAAAATGGGAAAATAACAAGTGCGGGCGAGGATGCGGAGAAATAGGAAGGTACATTGTTGGTGGGAATGTAAAATGAATGGTGCAGCCGCTGTGGAAGACAGTTTGGCAGTTCCTCAGAAATTTAAGTATAAAATTACCACATAATCAGGCAAACCTGCTTCCAGGTATATACTCAAAAGAGTTGAAAGCAGGAACTTGGACAGATATTTATATACCAATGTTCAAAGCAGCATTATTCACAATAACCAAAAGGTGGAAACAATACAAATGTCCATCAGCAGATGACTGGATAAACAAAATGTGCCACATACATAAAATAAAATATTATTCAGCCTTATAAAGGAATGAAGTGCCACTACATGGATGAACCTTGAAAACAGTAGGTTGAGTGAAATAAGTCAGACACAAAGGAACAGATATTGTATGATTATACTTATATGAAATAACTATAATAAGCAAATTCTTGGAGACAGAAAGTAGAGTACAGATTATGGGGTGTGTTTGGGGAGGGGGATGGACAGTTAATGCATAATTGGTATAGGGTCTCTGTTTGGGGTGTTGGGAAGGTTCTGATCAGGGATAGATGTGAGGGTAGCACAATATTATGAGTATGATTCATCCCACCAGTATACCGGGGAGTGGTTGAGATGGGAAATTTGATGTTGTAAATATGTTTGCAGATGACTATATTCGGGACAAATGACCTCATTTCTCTTCAACAAATAAATATCATGAGAGGAGAAAAGGAAAAGGGGGAACAGTTTTAAGTTAAAAGGGCCTTAGGAGACTTATCAACCACATGCAATGGGTGGATCTTGTTTGGATCCTGATTCAAGCAAACAACTGTAAAAGACTTTCTGAGATCATTTGGGAAAATGAACACAAACTGGAGATTAGGTTTTATTAAGAAATTATTGTTAACTTTGTTGGGTTTGCTAATGATTTTGTAGCTACATTAAAAGTAAGTCTTTATCTGTAAAAGATACAAAAGTATTTACAGGTGAAATGAAAAAAAAACCTGTGGGAAGAGTTAACCTAATGACTATGATTCCTACATCAAGGGGTAAAGTCTAACATTCATTCATTCATTCATTCATTCATTCAATAACCTGCAGCAATAGGGAAACATCTTTAGCAATAATAGTTATCAAGTGTGCCAGGCATCTGGCTATGTACATTAGTTCATTTCTTTCTCACCATCCCCCCATAGGGTGCAGGTGTCTGATATTACAGAAGAGGAAGCTGAGGATCAGAGAGGCTGTTTTTGCCTGAAGTCAGCTGTGAATATCCAGACCCCACCACCCTGGGCCAGCCCCTGAGCTGGGTACCGGGAGGACAGAGAAAAGATACAACCCCTTGCTTCTCGGAGCTAACGGTCTAGGGAGGGGGCCAGGGTTTGAAGAGGGAAGGAGTGCTAGAGCACGTGTGCCTCAGGCTCAGGAGACAAAGAGAACAGAGAGGCTGGGGACAACAAGAAAACCTCTCCCACAACACCCTCTGCCAAGGACAGGCTCTTTGAGCCGTGGTGGAACTCGGAGATGCCTGTGTGGGAGACAACCCCTGCAGCCTCAGAACCAACAATGAACAAAGGCCACCCGGTGCTCTCCGAGAACAGAGGAGAGCTGACAGCAGCCCAGCTCATTTGATCAGTGTAGACATCCCTTCTGGACTTTGAAGCCTGAAGTGTTCTCCTTTAGCTGTCTAGGCAGATCAAATAAACTGGACGAATTCCATATCTCGACTCCACGTGCTAATCCATAGTCACAGCCAGCTCCACAGAGATCCGACCAAATCATTTGAGCAGAGGCAAAAATAAGCCTCATGAGCAGAGACAGTTCCAAAGATCTGCACATTAACTCCTTGCTGCCACTTCAGGAGGTAGCAGATTTTGAAGTTAGCTTTAGGATGCTTTAGAGAAGACAGATTCCGCCCCTCTCTGAAGTGAAGTGGCAAAGCTGTTTTCTCTCCTTATAGTTGAAGGCCCTTTTTATTCAGGAGCTCAGAAATGAATACCAGTAAGAGTTGACAAGAAATAGCTGGTCTGGCTCTCAGTAAGGCAGCCCCACCCTAAAGAACAGGGATCATCCCACCTCACAAACACCTTTTATTACAGGATGATTCTAGGGGACACCTTGCCCAGCCCTCAAGATCGTTAGCAGCAATAAGGGTCTCAGGAAATCTTGGTTACAGAAACTGGGGGGAACAGGCATCTAACAGGAAACCCAGAAACCAAGTGGCATCATTAAAAAAGATTAAAAATCTACATGAGTTCTAACATCTATGTTCCTAGCTGTGGTTTCCATGGAAATAGACATCCGCTCTAGGGGGGAAGAAAAGGTTGGGGAAGCAGTATAAGTGCTTTAAAATAATCAGTGTTTTGAAAGATGTATTTTTTCCCTGTCACAACACTAATAGTCAGAAATGTGAGATTTTTGTATGACAATTTTTTTGTATTAAAAAAAATAGGCATTAAATGGGTGGGATCTTCTGCAAAGCTCCAGATCAACTACAAAGACTTCAAGATAAAAGGCTGGTTCAGGGGGTAATAGGCCTCTTGGCCTTGGGTTCCTTGCTCATTTGCATGGCCTGCCAATCTGTCACTTTTCAGTAAGGTCTTATCCCCACCCCACTCCAGTTTTTCTAATGATTTCTGAGATTTCGCTCAGAAAACTGGCAGATGGAAATACCTGACCATTCCGTGGCTAAGTTTGATCTGAAAAAGAGAAATCGCCTTTCATGGCTCAGAATCTGAATTATTCCTGGTCCTGCTAACATGCCAATGGGAAAATCACTTGGATCAGCTGGGGTAAGCTGACCCCACACAAGAGCGGATTGTTCAAGAAAATGCAGTAACAAGCATATTTCAGGCAACAGTACATTGCTAATTGTTTGCTTTGTGTGTGTGTCTGCTGCCTGCTTGATCCAGTTTTAATTGTCCCAGGCACCTATTAATTGTATTTTGCTCTGGCGCATCCTTAGTGACTAGCTGGACATGGTGAGTCTTTTAATTAGGACCGTTGTTTTGGGAGGTTGGAAATACTTGCTCCTTGGTTTTGGGAGACAGAGCTCATCTCATTGAATAATAAAATGAAAATATCCTTTTGCCTAGTCAGGAACTCAAAGCAGGTTGCCTGGGTGTAATGACCACCACCTGAGGACAAGCCTTGGTTAGGAGAGTGGGAGAAGGGATCTGCAAACTATTGTCATTTATTTTTTTCCCCTGCCTTTTGTGAGAAAAGGGAAGCCAGTCATTCTAAGCCAGGGTCAGACCAATTTCCTTTGTGCCTCTGCTGTGATTCTGATCTATCCAGGCCAGGGGGAACCATGACCTTGTGGCTCCTTTTGTTTTCATTCTTAAAAAGAGCCCAGTACGGCTCTGGAGAGCACGTGCTACAAGAACAAAAGCAACACTTAACTGCAGTCTGTGTAGGCTAGAACTGCTATTGGTCTTCCTTCCCTATCATCAGGCGAAAGGCTTGGCTGAACAGATGGAGTCTGCATTTAAGCCGAGTGGCTTTGTTAGACCAAAGAAGATCAAATTCCAAGGCCTCGTGCTTCTCTCCCACAGGTCCCTGGTCACCAGCTCGGGAACCCTGTGATGGTACTGAGAACGCACACAGAGAGGGAAGGGCCACACCCGCGACATGCTGGGGCCGAGTGGTTTAGAGATTAAGAATGATGTTACAATACAGGTTACACGCGGGTGTCTAGGGTAGGGGGCCGGAGCCAGGGGGCCACGCAAGGGCGTGGAGTGGCACTGTCCTGTCACAAAAGCTCGGACATCTTAGGCGGTGGCGCAGTGTGGGACTAGAGGCAAGATTGCGCTGTCCGAGTGCTGCCCTTGGGGCGTTGCGGGGCACGTGGACCCACAGAGGCGGAGTCCAGGCGGCCACCTTCTGAGAGGAAGGGAGGGATCCTTCCGCCCCGCCCTTTTCCAAGGGATGGGAGAGCTGGTTCTGATGCAGTTGGGAGCCACAGCAATGTCCTCTTCCGCGGCGAAAGCAACTGCCAATGCCCCTGGTCCACACCTTAGGAGGACCCCCAAGCACGCCCCACCCGTCGCATTGTCCTCCTGCCCCGCCAACCTGGACTACACTTCCCGAGGTGCTTCGGGTCCCTCAGGGGCGGGGCCCAGTTTAGATAGCGAGGGGGAAGGGTCGGCACGCGCCGCCCCTCTCAGCCAATGCGGAGCCCTGCGGGGAGATCACGTGACGCTGTTTGGCGCTTTTGTACGCGCCCGGGTCTGTTGGTGCTGAGTGTGGCCAGGCGGCTCGGACCGAGCAGGTGGGTGAGGGGCTTTCAGCAGGAGGAGGAGGAGGAAGAGGCAGGCTCTGGCAGAGGGATGGACGGAGTCGGCGGGAAAGGTCGGGCCGTGGCAGCAGCCCCCTGCTGGAGGGCGGCAGGAGCGGCCGGGGGCCCGAGAGGGGCTGGCGGGCGGGGGTCGCTCCGCCTGTGTGTGCTCGGGCGGAGCCTGGGCTTTGTCCTCGTTCCCTGGGGGCGCGGCCAGCCGGGCGAGCTCGGAGCGGCGGCCCTGGGGTGCCGTCGAGGAGACAATAGGGGGCGTGGACCCTCGTGGCTTCCCACAACGTCTCTGTAGGCGCGGCCCCGCTGGGGTTCCCATTGTCTGAAGAGGTGGGGCGGCCCCGCTGGGGTTCCCATTGTCTGAAGAGGTGGGGCGGCGCCCAGAGAGCAGTGGCTTTGGGGTCGGAATGCAGGAGGCCAAGGCAGGTTCCCTTCCCCGTGGCCGTCCCCACCCTGTGACTGAGGAGCCGTCCCCGGGACGCTGACGCCCCACGAGGGCTCTCCTGTCCTCGCGGCGGGAGGTGCGGACAGCTTGGGCGGCGGCGGCAGTTTGGGGGAGGAAGGGGATGGAAGTGGCAAGCCTGGACAGCGGGGCCATCCGCAGCCTTTTCCCGCGGAGCTGCAGCGGGACGGTGACACCCTTGAGGCGTTTTTGGCGGGAGTCTTGGGGGGCGCCCGCGCGGGGGCGAACCCGGGAAGGGCGCAGTTACCCGGATAGGACCGTTAGCCCCGCCCATCCCTCCCCTTCCCACGCGCGCGCTTAGGGGTGTTGAGAGTTCGGGCAGATTCGAAAAGGCGCGGGGAGAAAGGGGCGGGGCCAGGGGCCTGAGCACAGGGCGTGCTCTGATTGGCCGGAGGCGGCCTGCCCGCATTTCCTCGCCTGGACCAGGGCCACGCCCATCCTGGGGCAGGTGCTGTGTCTAATTCTCTGCCCCTGCTAGATGATCTCGTTGCGCTGATTTTAATCTCTAATGTTTGGGAACCTGTAGTTCTACGTTTGGGTGCTAGTCTGGGATCTACAAGGATCGTGACCTTAGGATTTACCACTAAAACCTAGAGGTTCATAAAACTAGTGCCTGCTGTTGGGCAAGGAGCTTAAGCCTCAGACAAGGGAAGTTCAGGGTTATTGGTTAATATTAGCTTGGGCGTTTTGTTTTCACGATGGCAGACACGGACAAAGCAGGGATGGGTATTTCATTTGCACAATGAGTTGTAGACTACTAAGATGGCACCCATCTCACTGTTGGAGTTAAATCTGGAATGGCTTATCACCATGTGGGGAAAGACAGTTTAGAGCTTGTGGGGAAAATATCCTTCAGTCATGTAACTTAATCTCGTCTAATTTTAAAAACCCAAGAGTTGTTTTTTGAACGGGCAGTTTCAGTTATTTTCTGCTACTGACGTTATATTCAGTTCAAGTTTCTAAATATGATTCAGTATTTTATAGATTCTGATAATTTTCTTTCCTGGTTAAATGCTGTTTTACTTAATTCCACGGTAGTGATTTTAATGAAATTGATTTATGTGGATGTGATTCGAGGTCTCTCTTTGTATAGATGCCATATAGAAGTGCAAAGAAATTGATTGCATCCCTTTGAAAATCGTTTTCAGGGCTTTCCATACCAGTGGATTGTGTAAAATACACTGCCAGTCTCTTGTCTTCTGTTTACCATGGCTTCTTCTGGTAGGTAATCTCTTTGGAAAAACCGATAAAATGGTGGGTTTGTGATTTTAGAATAGGAGATAGTTCAGTCTTAACCCTTTAGTTTGGCCCTTGTGTTTTTAGTCTTATAAAAAAAAACGTATTTTATGAATAGAATAATCAGAAAAAAAACCAAAACATTTGTTACGAATGTAGAGCGTTTAATTGATTGTCTCATTGTTAGACCATTTGGCTTGGTCGAAAGCAAATTGTGGAGCTTTGCACATCTTTTCTTTTGTTTGCCAAAGTCATTGTCAAATCCTGACGCCTCAGAATGATATTTAGTAATCCAAAGATGCTGAGCTTTGTTTTTCTGGGAGGTGGTCTTTAGATAATCTCTTGCCTGCAAATACAGCTTCTTCATCAGCCCTAATTCTATTCATTAAATTGATTTGGGTTTTAGAAAATAATAGAACAGTTTATTAGAGTAGGAAAAGTCCACATTTTTCTGAATACATTATAAATATGATCAACTCCAGATATCCAGGTGAAAGAACTGGAGAAGCGTGCCTCAGGCCAGGCCTTTGAGCTCATTCTCAGCCCTCGGTCAAAAGAATCCGTCCCAGAATTTCCCCTTTCCCCACCAAAGAAGAAGGATCTTTCCCTGGAGGAAATTCAGAAGAAGTTAGAAGCTGCAGAAGAAAGACGCAAGGTAAACATCACAATTCAGAGAAAACAGGATATTTATTAACTAATGCAGCAAGTCAGTTTTATTTCCATTACAGGGAAAACTGTAGCTATAGCTACACCATGATTATAACTATATGAAAATTACCTATTCCGATGGCTGGAAGAAAATACCAGCTATCATTTTTTGAGCCCCTATTATGTACCAGCTCTTTTACTTATGTTTTTCTCCTTTAACACAGTGACTCTACAAGGTAAGTGTCAGCTGAGGTATGGAGATTAGAGAACAGTCTCGGGAATGTTAAGTCATTTTCCTGAAGTCATACAACCAGTAAATATTGGAGCCAGAATTTAAGCCCAAGTCTGTCTTAAACCAAGGCTTGTGCTTCCTTGTGAAAAAATGGATCTATTGGGAGGATTTTCTGTCCTTCCTTCCTTTTCCTCTCTCCCTCCCTTCCTTCCATCCTTCTCTTCTTTCCTTCTTTCTCTTTTTATAATTTTTTTCAGCTCTGTACAATAAAAACAAATGAACCCTTTTGCCAGGAAGATGGGCACTGTTTGCACTGGCACATTGTCTCCTGCCTGCTCTCCTGTGTTATTTTGAGTTCATAGAGTAGGAAGAAGAGATGCAACCAAAGGCTGAAGAGAGGGAAGTTTCTTAGGAATCAGCCCTGGCCCTGTTGTCCTTAGGCTGTGCTTTACTTTGTTAACTGGCTAAATATAGTGAAACGCTTATCATGACTGGGGTTTTGCTGATGAGAATTAACAGAATCAGTAGCAGTTGTAGCAGACGCTGCGTAGTTCTCCTGCAAGCCAATGCTTCCAAACATATCTGAATGTTGAAAGCAAGGGAGGCACACTGTGGAACAGAACTCCAATGGTCTGGGAGTTAATGGAGCTTCCACAGAGAAAAGCTAATAGGCCTTTCCTTTAAAAGAAATCTATTTAAGTAGTAATCTAGAGACTTAGTTTTAAATTTTCCATCACTCACATACTGTTTTGTTTTGTTTTGTTTTGTTTTGTTTTGAGCAATTATAGTTAATTTTTAAAATGAGCTAGTTTTCTTTGGGTATCTTTTGAAGTTCACCAAAATTTTTTATAATAAAGCTCCATTCCTAAGTGTATATCCCTTAATTGTCTAATAACATTAAGCAGTAAATATTATAAGGATTTTCTTAAGGATTAATTGGACAAGAGATCTCTGAATACATAGAGTAAAAAAAAATACTAGAAAAAGAATATGATTTTCACATTAAATTCATAAAATTACAGTAGGGATAATTCAAGTCCCGACTTAAGATTTATTTAAAAGAACCTTACTTTCTGCCTCTTTCCATCCCCCAATAAGTAATTTTCCATTGTAATTCTAACTAATGTTAAATACATTTCAGAGAGCCTAGCCTGTTAAACTTTTTTCCAGTCCCATGAAGCTGAGGTCTTGAAGCAGCTTGCTGAGAAACGAGAGCATGAGAAAGAAGTGCTTCAGAAAGCAATAGAAGAGAACAACAACTTCAGTAAAATGGCAGAAGAGAAATTGACCCACAAAATGGAAGCCAACAAAGAGAACCGAGAGGCACAAATGGCTGCCAAACTGGAGCGTTTGCGAGAAAAGGTTGGTTTCTCATCTGAGCTTTGTAGGAGGGTTAGGAGCTTGAAGTTTCAGGCACCAGTGATGTGGCTTGGATTAATGCCTTGATAAAAGGTGTTTGGCATCTTTTTTTTGTTACCAATTTTGAGGCTTAATACATTAAGTAGAAGGTATCTTGTTTTAAAACAAGATGGAATATTCAGTAATTTTCAATATCATTGCATGTTTCTTGGAAGAGCAATAGGAAGCTTAGTCATTAGGTTCTACAAGCAGCCCAGGAGGTTTGAAGATGTCTCAGTACTCAAAGTAGGTGGTTCCCACAGGAGCTAATACGTGCACTGAGGCTGCTGGGTTTCTCAGGGGCCACTGTTTGGCAGGCTTTTTTATTTGACTGATTATGCTCAGGTACTATTTCTTTATAGGACAAGCACATTGAAGAAGTGCGGAAGAACAAAGAATCCAAAGATCCTGCTGATGAGACAGAAGCTGACTAATTTGTTCTGAGAACTGACTTTCTCCCCCTCCCCTTCCTAAATATCCAAAGACTGTACTGGCCAGTGTCATTTTTTTTCCCCTCCTGACAAATATTCTAGAAGCCGATGTAGGACTATATAAGTAGATCCAGACTGTATAATGTTGTTTTAGGGGATAAAGGGGAGAAACTAAAAGTGTTTTACTCTTTTTCTAAAGTGTTGAGGTCTTTCTAATGTAGCTATTTTTCTTGTTGCATCTTTTCTACTTCAGTACACTTGGTGTACTGGGTTAATGGCTAGTACTGTATTGGCTCTGTGAAAATATGTTTGTGAAAAGAGTATGTAGTGGCTTCTTTCAAACTATTAGATGCTGAATATCTGTTCACTTTTAAACCCCAATTCTGTCCCCATTTTACCAGATGCTACTGTACTTGAATGGTTAATAAAACTGCACAGTGCTGTTTGTGGCAGTGACTTCTTTCTGTTCAGGTGGTAGAGACCCTCCTGGTTTAAGTCTTTTCCAAATGGGGCCTCTGGGCTGGTGGAAATACCCAGCATGCACATTACTGCAGGTTCTCTGCCCTCAAGTTTCTTGCTTCAGAGTAGTTTGCATTGTCTTCTTCCACAATCATCACTTTGTTTTGATGCCACAGCCCAGATCAGCTGTTACTATATTCTTTCAGATGTTTGTTTGCAAACAAGCTTTTTTTTGTTCCTGTGTCCCTGTTAAAAAGGCAAATTAAAGGCCCAAATGGTGTTCTAGAGAACGGTTTAAAGGGAATCTTAAGATTCTATTACAGAGCTATTTGATGATTTATCTGCTTTTTATTACAGCTGGGGATGGGAGAGTACATCCTAATATTTTCCTGCCATAGAAGCTATGACTTGAGAATCAAAAGAGTATTAAAACTTTCTGTGTTGCTGTAGCAACTCCTATGCAGTGATTAAAGGGATCCTTATTTCTGGAGTAGCATTTGAATCAGTGATTAAGGGTGGCAGTTACTTCATCTTGTATCCAGAGGCTGTAATATTTGTTTGTGTCAGAGCATTGCCTCTCAATTCAGGGAAAGCTTTTGGCAACTTTCCTCAGCTGTTTGGGAAACAGTCTTAATTACATATGATTGTTTGCTTCCCAGAAGTCTTTGTAAAAGCTCTTGGAAGCCAAGCACTATAGGTGTTTGTAGGTTGACTGCTAATGTTGCAGTGGGGCTGTGGGGTTTACATGTTGCTTATGCGTGGTCCTCTCTGCTCTGGCTTTATCTTGGTTTGGGTTTTACCAAACTTATTTATGAGGATAAGACCTTATCTCAACCTGCTCTCCTATGTTAATAGGATTTAATGAGTTTGTGTGTGTGTGGAGATAGCACACTTATAAGTGTCTAGTATGTATTTAGTGCTATATATAAATAATGATTAGTATTTTCAGCCAGAGGCTAAGTGATTAAATTTATCCTCTTGGTTTGGAAATGATTGTGCAGCTTTTGTGTGTCTTGAAATGACTTTTAAATTTACTTAGACCGAGATTGTCAATTGTAGGAGTTTTGAAAAGCTGAATTTAAAGAGTTATGACCATGTAGGTCAAATAGAAAAAAGATGAAGTGTAGTTTACAGTAACAGTAGCGTCAGAACAGTGTCTAAACAGACAGGGCAAGGTGAAGCTTGTGTGCAGGAGAGCCAGCATTACTTATCCTTGGGTCCTCAGGCCCTGGCATGTGGTATTAAGGAGTTACATGGATGTGGTGGTACCTGCTGGGAGTAAAAAGATGGCCTGAAGATGGAAACTTAGGGTAAGCTTTTGTTCATAATGGACACGTAGGGAACAGAAAGCTCCAGAGAAGGTAGAAACAAACCAAAATAGGCATGAGGGAGGATGCCGAAGTAATTTACAAGCTACCACATTGTGGCCCTGACTTGGTATCAGAAAGCATCCTGAACTCCCACCTTAGGGGCCCCTACTTAGTATTAAAAAGCTGTCCTGAGCTCTCACCTTACCTCCGACAGCAGAATGTCACGGGGAGCTGAAGGGGAAGCTTCTTAGCCACAGAATCAGAAGCCCTGGCTTTTCTGTTTCACCTCTGACTCTGGAGAAGCACTTACTCCTGGGCCTCAGTTTTCTCATGGATGAAATGAATGATAAGGTTGGGTTAGGTCAGCTAAGTAACTTCCACTGCAAAATTCTTTGTATATAACTTGGAGGAAATGAGGTAGGTGAGTGGCCGTGAGCTTATGGGGTGTGCTTTCCTCTGCCTGGGTGTGCCTTCCACTGCCTGGGTGTGCCTCACAGCTGCAGGCCTGACACATTTCTGGCCTAGGTTAGCTTAAGGCCAGATGATTTGATTGCGGCCCAGGGACTGTCACCAAGGATGAGAACTTCATTCCCTTTGGCTTGGTGTGTTTCCTTTGGCTTGATTGGCAAAGGAGGCTTGTCCCTTCTTCCTGAGGCATTTGTACTTGGACAGCCATGACTGGTCTCTGGAAAAGAAAGGTTTGAGGGATGTGAAGGAGACCCTTAAATCAACATCTAACAAGCATTTGGAATGTGCTCCACGTAGGATTATGTGTTAGGGATGAAAAGAACACGAAATGGGGTCCCAGCGCATTGTGTGCCTACTCAAGAAGGGGGAGGAGAATTGTACAAGGCCTGCCTGAGAATAATGTTTGCGACCAAGTGTGTGGTACTAACCAAGTGTGCATTAGTGGTTTGGTGAAGGGAGGAGCTACAGGGCTTTGGTGGTCTGGGGAGTATTTAGAGGAGGAAGGCCTAGAGCTGGTTCTTAGAAGAGTCAGATTCCCCCCTCCCCCCCAGCCCCAACAAATCAATCATTAAGCACTTAATAAGTACACAGTTGCATCGTGCATGGAGAACCTGCCAGGCTCTCTGTAAAGTCCCCTGTCCCTTCACTTCTTTTATCCTAAGCAGCAGAGATCCTTTGGCGACTTCTGAAAACACGAGTGTTAGTGGTTAGTGAACAAAGCGGTTTTAAGAAGAAATGGAGGCAGAAGCAGATGAGTTGACTGGAGAGAGAGAATACAATGGAGACCTCAGTGGGAGCAGCCCAGGGAAGAGGTGAGTCCTAGGTTGGAGGGGGCATTGGGCTCTGGAGGGATAAATATGACAGGCAGTGCACTGGAGAACTGGGAAATGGGAGAATAAAATTCCCCACCGTTGACTGGGAAAAGGCAGTGCCAGGAATAATAGCTGCTGTTTATTGAGCACTTACTTTCAGTCATTGTCTTATAACTCACATGTCTTCAAGACTTACCCTCAGCTCCAGGGTCTCAGTCTTTTGCCATCTGCCTTCTCCCTTTTTACCCAGATCAAACAGAAGGTCCCCAGAGACCTCTGTGGCTGAGGTCTCTGCCAGGGGCAGTTGCATTCTGCACTTAAAGAACATAGGGAAGGCTTTCTGACTTCTTGCATACACATACCCAGTTTTAGAAATCTTAGTTGTGGGGTTTGGTGAGCTCTGAAATGCAACGACCTTGGTAGAGGGGATCTAGCTGGTGGCTGGAAAGGCCTTGCCTTCTCCCAGCATGGTCAAGAGCAGGACTTTGCCTGCCCTTGGGTACCAGATCTCAGGTGAAGAGGCCCCACCAGGCCTGGCTTCTGAAATGGATCCAAGGAAAGAATAAACAGGAGATGACCCAGATGTCCCATCACTGGCAACTTGGCAGAATGGCAGGTAAAAGGACTGAACTCCCCTACAAGTGTGGGCAGCTTCTGTGCCTGGGACTTCCATCCCCTACAGCCTCCAGCTCCCCTCACTGGCAGGAAGCCCCATTGTCCATCGTGATGGGGAGAGGCTTGGTGGTAGCTCCCCTTGCTAAGCCTAGGTTTCCCTCTTACATGCTCTTACAGCTCTAGGGAAGAATAACCTAGAATAACCCTCTGAGGTTATCATGCCCCTTTCTTACGTGAGATATAACGCAATTTAGTCTTAGATAAGGTAATTTGCTCAAGGTGACCTAACTAGCAAGTGGTGGAGTTGAGTCAAACCTGAATTTTTAACCCCCATGTTGTGCTGCAGCTCCAATACCACAATTGTAATTTGTTATTTATTAGGCAATCATTTGTTTCAAGTCTTTCCCGCTAGACCATAGGGTCCCTAAGAACAGGAACTATGTCATATCACCGGGTCACCAGCACCATGCCTGGCACAGGGTGAGAGAATAAAAAATATGTGTTGAATTAAGTAATGAGAGTGTGTGGATGACTCCCGTGGTCCACTTCAGGGCACCTGATTTGTGCTTGTGCTACTCCCGTGGAGAGTCAACCTCGTGTTCTAGAAGCCAAGGATGGCTCTGCTCTGGCTTTGCAGATTGGCTCACCTTTCAAAGGCATCCTCCTAGATCCAAGGACACTAACTGGTGGCTCACAGCCAGAGTCGGTCTGCAGGCATGTTGTGTTTGGCCCAAAGCAGTGTTTTAAATTTTTGAATTGGTTGACAAGTCCATGGGAAAATGTGATTTCAGGCTTACCTTGAAAAACTGGAAGATGTGGCAACTGTGAACCCGCAGTCCTACCCGCTGGCAATCAGTGGATTCTGGGTAGCTGCTGCCCCTTTGGGACGGGCCGTGTGTTCTGCAGCTCTTGGTTCTCTGGGCCTCCTCCTGTCTTACAGGACCAGCCCAGCCCTGCGCTGCTGTGGGCCTGGAGTTTGCAGTCACTGACATAGATAACAGCCACTACGTCAGTCAGACGCCGAATTTTGTTACAGGTCAGAACTCCAGTCAGTGCAAATACAGACTGTCAGTTTTATATCAGAAGTCCTTGAACTTGATAACTGCACTTAAGGTGGATACTTAAGTCAATATCCTTGTTCTTAGGAATGTACATGGAAATATTGGGTGTTCCAGGAACGTGATGTGTGTGACCTAGCCAAGTATTCAGAAAATGGACTGACTGGTGGATAGATAGGATGATATGGTGTATGTGGCAAAATGTTCAGATTAGTAGATCTGGGTATCTGGGGAGGTAAGAGTATTTTGAAGTTCTCTGTATAAGGTGTGCATTATTTTTGTAACTGTCCTATAAGTTTGAAAGTATTTCAAAAGAAAAAGTGGGGGGAAAAAAGATGTAATCAGTACAAAAGGATAGAAACTGAAAAGTGAACGCCCTCCCTGGAGGTCCTCAACTCCCCTCTCTGCAGCCATCTCCTTCGTGAGATAAGCTGTGCCCCTACCACACACACCAGCCGCTCGCTGCCACCGCTTACGGGCCAGACACCAGGTGGGCATCAGGGTCGGAACGCACTTTCCTCAGAATACAGAGAACCAGGCCCCTTGTCAGACCGTTGGGGGTTGAATTCCTGAAATTGGAACCCTGGGATCTAGGTTTTCTTTTAAAGGCCACAGTGTTTTCTGTGGCTCAGTCAGGCAGAGACTTCTGTACTCAAGATACAATGTCCCAAACCCAGTTCCTGCTCTCTTGTTCCCTGAAGGCTGCTGGAGACGGACCTGGAGCTCTAACCTTTGAGGCCACTGCATATGGTTGTATCATCCATATGCTACACAGGGACACCAGCCAAGAGGGAGCAGGGGCTGAAGGCCCACTCTTCTGTGAACCAGGGCACATGCTGCACCGCCCCAGAAGAGCTGGCCTTGTTTTCTAATTTGCAGAAGGACATTTGCCAACCATTCGCTACCGGGAGATCTGCGTTATGCTGGGGCACAGGCAGCGTCTTAGTCCAGTGGCAGGCCCAGGGCCAGGAGTTGATGCCTGAGTCAGGTTCAGTATAGGGTTAGAAGCAAAGAAGACACCCCTCTTCCCTCCCCAGCTCATCCCACCCTACTCTATAACTGCCCAGTGGTTGTCAGGGATGTCACCATTCTCCTGCCACCTCCACAGACACTCCAGTCAACAATGTACATCAAGAGGGTCCTGGAAGATGGACCGGGGTGGAAGGAGGGGCTCCCATGAGCTTGACTAGGGGAGAGTAGAGCCTTGTTCCTTCTGGAAAGTCCCCCAAGAAGCTTTGCAAAGCTAGAGTCCATTTTTTTTCTTTTTTAACTTTACAGAAGTATGAGTTAGTTGACAATTCCTCAGGAAAATCCGGTGGAGGGAAATTTTTTTTTTTTAAATAATTGTAGAAGCATTGAACTAAATGTTGACCTGTGGGCTGCCCAAAGCCTCAAAGACTTGGGGGTGGGGTGGGAAATAGGCACCTAATTAAAGGGCGTGATTACAGTAAACGTTTGGCTTGATTTCCCCCAACTGTTAAGCAGAGATTTGCCCCCGAGAATGGAGTGGGTGGAGGCCCAGGCTGGGAGAGGAGTGGAGGAATGGGTACCACCCTCAGTGGGCGAGCCACAGAGGCATTGGGCTGCTCAGGCAGGGCCATGGGGCTGTCTCCAGGCAGGGCTGCCCTGGGCCCCTGCAGCAGGAAGGCAGGATGTGGGGCTGTGGGGGCACTCTGTTTAGAGGCACGGAAAGTTTTCCTTCTGGCTTAGTCTGAGGGGGCATTTGTTGAGAATTCCAAGAATATCAGTTCCAGCTGGAAGAGCCCTCAGTGACCGGTGCCGGTTTCTACCCTCCATGTTGAGAAGAGGAACCTGAGGCCAGAGAGAGGACTTGCTCAATGTCACAGCCAGTTAATGGTCAGGACACAAATATGGGCCTTCCAGTTACCAGGCAGAAGGCAGGGCTGAGTACCCAGTGGGAAGGTCTCGGATTTATTCAAGTTCTGGTTCTGTTGGCTCTAGAGGGCCCTTGAGCATCCATAATCTCATCTACCACAGGGCCTGACACCTTACCCCTCCCTGCCCGGTGCTGTTACTACAAGCTGCATGGCTCTTCTCAGCCAACCTGGGGACCTGGCATTACCCTCGCTGTGGTGAGGGAAGGCAGACCCTCCCCACCCAGGCTGAGAAGAAACAGGGCTCATAACCCACTGCACTGGCCCCGCTGGGCATCTCCCCTCCCCAGCCAGGCTTGACCCTGCATTTGACATTTCTGCCAACTCTTTGGGAGTAAGTCTTGGTCCTTTCTGGGACTCAGAATATTTGTAAAATGAGGGGGATAGATCAGAAGAGCTCCAAAGTCCATTTTTGGGAAGGGGTGCTGAAGTTTACATGCTATAAATTTCAGTATTTTTTCTGGGAAAGCCAAACTCCTGGCATGTCAGACTGGGCTGCCCCTGGGTTACTAGGCCACCTGCTGTTGTGTTGTCTCTCTCTGAATTTTCTTTCTTCCTTTTGTGTCACTTTCCTTTCTCTTTACGGCTAAGGTTTTTTAAGCTCTGTTTGCCACAACTGTAAGCGTTTTATACACTATCTTACTGAACACTTAAAACAACCTCATGAAGTCAATGCTGTTTTTATCCTATTTTACAGATGAGGAAACTGAGGCTCAGAGAGGCTAAGTCACTTGCCCATAGCTGGTTAGTGGCAGAGCCAGCAGGCTGGCTTTCAGAACCATTTCCTAGATGGTCATGTCCCATTCTGGTATGGATTGAGCAGATTCAATATGGTGGATATTTGTGATCACCTCCTCCCTCCCATTTTCCCTAAATGGTTTTTGACTCCCACCCCAGAGATGCTCCTGTTGCCAGGATCATCTGGGTCGCCAGGGAAGTTGGTTTGGATGTTGGTTGGAAGATGATCACTACTTGGTTCCAGTTTCTGACTTGTATCTCAGGTATCATGTCCCATACCTCCGAAGTCCTTCCTCTCCTTTCTTTTGAGATGTAAGATCTGAAAGGTCCCCTAAGAGATTATCCAAAACAATCTTCTCCATCCATCCATCCATTCATTCATTTAACAAATACACATTGAGTTCTCGTATGCCTGGACAAAGTCCCTGCCCTCATGGAGTTTACATTCTGATGGAGGTGATAGAAAAAAGATTATGATCTCTTCAACAAATGGTACTGGGAAAACTGGATATCCATGTGCAAAAGAATTAAAGTGGACCCTTGCCTCACACCATGTACAAAAGTTAACTCAAAATGAATCAAGGACCTAAATACAAGAACCAAAACTATAAAACTCCTAGAAGAAAACACAGGTAAGTATCTTCAGGACCTTGTGGTAGCAATGGTTTCTTAGACTTTACACCAAAAGCACAGACAACAAAAGAAAATACAGATAAATGGGACATCATCAAAATTAAAAACTCTTACATCAAAGGACTTCATCATGAAGGTAAAATGACACCTTACAGAATGGGATAAAATACTTGGAAATCACATATCCAATAGGGTTTAATATCAAAAACATAAAGAAATCCTACAACTCAACAACAGACAAACAACCCAATTTAAAAATGGGCAAAAGACTTAGACATTTCTCCAAAGGAAATATACAAATGGCCAATAAGCACAAGAAAAGATACTCAACATCATCAGCCATTAGGGAAATGCAAATCAAAACCACAATAAGATACTATTTCACACCCACTGGAATGGCTACTGTTAAAAAAACAAAAAGTGTTGGAGAGGATGTGTAGAAGTAGGAACACTCATTCATTGTTAGGGGGAATGTAAAATGGTACAACTGCTGTGGAAAGCATTTAGGTGGTTCTTCAGAAAGTTAAGTATAGAATATCACATGACCAGGCAATTCCTTTGGGATTGAACAGATACTTGTACACTGATGTTCATAGCAACATTACTCACAATTGCCAAAAGATGGAAACAACTCATGTGTTCATCAACCAATGAATGGATAAATAAAATGTATTTACACACAATGGAATATTATTCTGCCATAAAAAGGAATGACATTCTGATGCGTGCAACAACATGGATGAACCTTGAAGACATCATATGAGTGAAATAAGCCAGACACAGAATGACGAATATTGTATGATCTCACTGATTTGAAACAGTTAGAATTCTAGTCAATCTAGAATATGGGTTACCAGGGGACAGAGAGGGGATAGGGAATGGGAAGTTGAGGCTTACTGTACAGGGTTCCTATTTGGAAAGCTGGAAATATTCTGGTAATGAATGGGGATGATGGTAGCACAATATTATGAATGTAATTAACAGCACTGAATTAGATATATGAATGTGGTTAAAGGGAAATTTTAGGTTGTATTTATGTTACTAGGATAAATATTTAAAAAAAACCATAAGACTACCATACAAACAGTGAACCCCAATGTAAACCGTGTACCATAGTTAATAGTATAATTATAATAATATCATTTCATCAGTTGTAACAAAGGTACCACACTAATGTGAAGTGTTATAAATAGGGGAAACTGTGTGAGGGGGGATGTGGGAATTCTGTATTTTCTGCATGATTTTTCTGTAAAGTTACAACTTTTCTAATTAAAAAAAACCAGAAGATAATGATGGGTGCTATACAGAAAAAGAAAAGGGATGGTGTAATAGACAGTGACTGCAAGAGGGTGAGGGGCCCCTAGACAAGGAGGACAGGAACAGTGTGTTCCTGGTAGAGGGAATAGCTAGGTCGAAGGCTGTGAGCAAGAAGCATAACAAGGCCCTCAAGGCTGGATAAGGTGAGCAAGGGATGTCAGTGCAGGGAGGGTGGTCCGAGTTCAGGCTGCACACCTATGGGCCACGGCGAGGGTTTGCATTCTGTTCTCCCTGTGATGGGAAGCCTCTGGGGGCTTTAAGCAGGGAGTCATGTTTGGGATTATGTCTGTAAAGGATCCTTGGGGAGAGTGAGGAGAATGGATGATAAGGGGAGCAGGAGTGCAGAAAGAAGAGGAGAGGGGGCTTGGACTAGGTGGGGTCAATCAGATGGAGAAACGTGCTCAGATTCAGGATGGATGTCACAGTAGAGCAACAGGATGCTGATGGCTTTATGTGGGTGGTGGGGTAAGGAATGACTCCTGGGTTTTTCACTTGGGCCGAGTGAGTAGAGTTCCCCACAGAAATGAGGAAGCCTGGCCAAGGAACAAGTGTGGGGTGGTGAGAAGCAATTGCTGTTGGCTATAGGCAGACCCTGCTGACCTGCTGGCTTCCCTCCGGATAGCTATTTTCTCCTCTCCCTTATAATAGAAGTCTGAAAGTTGTTTTTTTAAGGTACTATGCCAGTTTGGATGTATTGTGGCCCCCAAAATGCCATTATCTTTGATGCAGTCTTGTGGTGCCAGATGTATTAGTGTTGATTACGTTGGAACTTTTGGATTAGGTTGTTTCCATGGAAATGCGCCCCACCCAACTGTAGGTGATAACTCTGATTGGATAAGTTCCATGGAGGTGTGGCTCCACCCATTCAGCATGGGCCTTGATTAGTTTACTGGAGCACTATAAAACCTCACAATTAGAAGGACCTCAGAACACAGCAGCTAAGAGTGACATTTTGGAGAGCAACTGAGAGTAACATTTTGAAGAGGAGCTGCAGCTAAGAGAGGACAAAAATGCCCCAAGAGCAACATTTTGGAGAATGCCATTTTGAAACGCAACTTGGGAATGAAAGGAGACACCAGCCACGTGCCTTCCAAGCTAACAGAGGTTTTCTGGATGCCATCGGCCATCCTTCAGTGAAGGTACCCTATTGTTGATGCCTTACCTTGGATGCTTTATGGCCTTCAGACTGTAACTTTGTAACCAAATAAACCCCTTTATAAAAGCCAATCCATTTCTGGTGTTTTGCAAAATGGCAGTATTAGCAAACCAGAACAGGTACTATCCTCTCTAGCTCCTCCTTCTTCCCTTGGCCCTTTTCCTGTACTCTATTTTCAGGTCTGTGATGGAGATATGGTACCTGGAGGTCCAGCAGCCATTTTGTGTTCATGAGGATGAAACTCACATGGTAAGACAGTTGGAGCAGGGAGATAGAGCCTAGATCCTCGATAATATCGTTGGGTCAACATGCCAATCTTGGACTGCCTACCCCCAGGTTTTTGTTTTTGGAGAAAAGTTAATCCTTTTACTTGTTTAAGCCATGATTTTGTGGATTTTCTTTGCTTGCTGCTGCATGCAGTCATAGAGAATGGAGTCAAGTTGAGTTTGAGATTTCGGAGGGTGAGGAAGATACCCATATGCCCGAAATTAGCCAAACCAGAATTCAGCCAAACCAGAATTTTTTCATTCCTTCAAGAAATATTTATTGAGGACTTACCATGTGCCAGCCACTATTCTAGGCACTGAGAACCCAGCAGAAAATAAAACAGAATTTCCTGCCCTTGAGGAGTTTACATTCTGGTATAATCTAGAAGTCAGTCCTGACGTCTGGGCTGTTTCATTTTAATTTGATCCCAAAGGTGGTGGGATTTGAAGTATGAACAGGTGATGGGGTTGGAGTGTGGTATGTCTAGTCCCACAGCCCTTTCCATCCAACCATTATGTTGGCAAATGGTCAACATATTTTTCTAGTGTTCTCTATGAGTCAAGCACTATGCTGCACGATGTTCAGACATTCTCTCCCCATAAAGGAGGTGTTACTATATCCCCATTTTATAGGAAGATTAAGAAAGCAGCCCCTGTCACACAGCTAATAAGCAGCAGTGCCTGGGCAATTTCCCGGCCCCCTTTTCCTGTACTCCTTTTTGTCATTGTTTGACAAACCATTTTGGAGTCCCCTTTCTCCTTGCTTTGGACAGGGACTATGTCTCTTGTTCGCCTCTGTATCCCAGACACCCAACATAACCTCATACCCTTCCTTTATTCATCCCACTTTTTAAGAGAAGGCTTCTCTGGGCTGAGTGCTGGGAATACGTGACAAGTCACAGAACAAGATACACAGTCCACAAGGGAGACGAAATTAACAGGTGTCAGAGTGGGATGGGTGCTGGTGGGGTAATCAGAGGGGACCATGAGAGCACAGAAAAGGGCAACCAACTCAGACTGGAGTGGTGGGGACCAGCCAGGGAGGGCTTCCTGTGGGATTCGCCACCTGAGCTGAGTCTTGAAGGAGAAGCAGTTAAGCAGGTAAAATAAAGCAGGAGAGCATGTTTTAGATAAAGGGAGCAGCACCTGGAAGGCTGAGAGAAGTGAGATGGTGGCATCTGGGGATGGTTGGACTCTGGATGGAGGGGGAGTAAGGAGACATAAGGCTGAGGAGGTCATGCGAGGCCTTGCCAGCCAGGGTAAGCAGTTTGGACTTGATTCGGTAGGCACTGGGGAGCCACCAATGGGTGGTGAGCAGGGTTGAGTCCATAAATGTTTGTTGATGGAATGAATGCATGAAAGAAGGAATGATAACTATAGAGCTCCATGCACACTTCCTGCAGGGAGGGGGGCAGTTAAACTATCTGACAGTGGAAGGACAAGCCAGGCAGATGGGTTGGAAACCTGGGCCACTGCTGTCACTTGCTGGGATCTTGTCCTTCTCAGGTGTGTTCCCCACAGGCACCTGGAGTGACTCTTTAAATAGTCAAGTTCAATGCACATGCCACCTCAGCTACCTCAAAGTGGAAGAGATGCTGCACTCCTAATCAACAACAGCTGGTAGGGTCAGCAGAAGGGACCTGAGGGGCTCATGTGCAAAGCTGGCCTTATTAGGAATGATGTCTTCAGAGTGTCATGGTAAAGATGGGACAGGACAGCTATGTGGATGACGTGCCCAGCACAAGAGCAGTGTCCTGACCCCAAAATGCCCCACTGAACTGTGCCGACATGAAGAAAAACCCAGCATCAGACCCTCAGCTATGAGTTTCATGTTGCCACCGAGGACACCCTGTTCTCCAGAGTCTAAGACCAACAAAGAGGACAGCCCGGATCAGGTTTGAGCCCTGCAGTGTCCCCACCAGGTGGGTTGCCATGTGGATCGTGCCCTGTCCAGTGTCACTGCGGACTCCAGAGAGAGCCGCCACACAGCTCACTCAGGAGGGTCATGCCAGCACCTGCCCTTGGAGACTGTGACTCGGAAGACTACCTCATAAAGATCCTGACAAAAGGGGAACCCAGAGCATGGCCTGGAGGAGTTGCTGTGCCCCCACTGCCCTGGTCCTGGAGCAGGAGACGGCCACTCCTGGAGGAGAGCTGTGAGGTTCCGGATGGCAAGGAGAGGTTTCAGGTCATCCTTCCTGGGGCTGGGATCCCAGGCACTGCATGAAACTGCTTTCCACTTGGACATCAGGAAGGGCCTGTGTCCCAACATGGTATTGCCAGGGTCCCCCCATGCACCCTGGTATTGGCTCACAGAACACAGGGAGAAATCCCAGCTCTGGCACCCAGTGCAGTGAAAACAGAGGGTGACTCCCCAGGAGCCAAGCACTCTGAGGGGCCCCTTCCACGTCAGCTGCTCTCTCCATCTCCCAGCAGCCGAGGATCAGCCAGCGGGAGGAAGAGGAGTCTGCCCCGTCCCCACTGGCCATGGCTAATGCCTCTGAGTGACACAGCAGATAGCATTTGCTGCTTAAGTTAATCCACAAGTATAAATTTGCCCTGGTAAAATGCACTCACTCATGCTGGCCTCAGGAAACAGAAGAAAATTGGCTTTGAAGCCTGTATCTAATGTTAAGATAAATACCGGCACTGGGTTGATAAATACATATATACATACATCCATACATACATAAATGTATGTCATTTCACATTACCCACGGCTCATAAACCTCCCGTGGCTCCCCACAGCACCAAGCCTGGAGTCCAGCCTCTCTGATCTTACTACCTTGACTCTGTCCACTGCCACCCTCCACAGGCCAGCCCAGGCCCTGCTTCTGTTCCCTCTGATCATGACGCAAAAGTCACCTTAGCAGCAGCAAAGCCTGCCCCCTATTTCCTTAAGCGGCTTCATTTTCCTTCACAGTATTCATGTAGCTGTGCTCTTTTTCGCCTACTAGGAGAGAAGCTGAAAGAAGCTGGAGGCTGTGTCTGTCCTACTCCTACCCGTGTCCCTGGCGTCAGAACAGGGCCTGGCACACAGGGGGTGAGGTGCTCAGTGAACACCCGTTGAAGGAAGGAGGCCCGACCCCCCTTTGCCATGCTCTCTGTCTTCAGCTCTGCGCTGTTGCATCGCCAGACTGCTGTCAGGGAGTGAGTGGAAATTTCCACTCGGAGGCTGGGAGGACCGCTGCACTCCCTGGGCTGGGCTAGAGGGGCTGAGGGGAAATTTCCACAGCCACAAACCACGTCTAGTAGTGTGGGTGGAGTGGCCTGGGAGGCCGGCAGGGGTCGAGGCAGCTGGTGAACCCCTGCGGCTGCCCAGCTGCCCAGCCCTGGGAGGGCTGGGTCTGTTTACAGACCTACGGACCGGAGGGCCGGACACTCCAGCTGGGCTTTTCTCACTAGGGGTCCAGTCTGCTGGGGCCTGGGGCAGCCTGGAAATCTGGAGTCAGGAGGATCTTTAGCCATCATCAAACTCAATCCAAACTGAGACCCAAAGAGAGGAAGCAATTTGTCCAAGGTCACAAAGAAAATTAGTGACAGAGAATGGGCTCAGACACACAGCACTGGCCTGGATGTTCGCGTTTCCTCTTCACTTCCTTTCTGCCTTCTTTCCTGCCCCCTCGCCCTCTGTCCTCCAGCTAGTGTGTCTCTAGTGCCTACACTGGGCCAGCTCAGGACCTCAGGCTCTGAGTCCCCTGATCGAGAACCTCAAGCTCCCAGAGGCTTTGTCACCGCCACCTCCTCTTATCAGATCTCCAGAGCGGCCTGTGCTTCCTTCCCACACCTCCCTGGGGCAAATTTGCTACACATTAGGATCCCTGGAGTAGATTTCAAAAATTCTGATGCCCAGGTTGTTTCCCATACCAATTAAATCAGAATGTCTGGGGGCGGATCTAAGCACCAGGATTTTAAAAATAAACTCTGGGTGGTTCCTTGGCAGCTTCTTGAAGCCTTGACCAAAGGCACCTCCTCCTCCACCTTCTTGGCCCCAGGGCTGCAGATCACCTATTGATCCCCACCCACACCCCACACCCCAATCCACTTTCTAGACTCACGGGCCTGGGCCCCAGAACAATCCTATTCCCCTCCTGCTCCTCCCTTTACCCAAACCTGGGCTTTCAGTCTGCTTAGACTGCCTGGTCTGACCTGTCTCACTATTACCAGGTAAATATTTGCTGTTGCAAATATTTGCTGATGGCAATGACTTTGAGGCTGATGAACTGTCTGGCCAAGAGGATTCTTGATGTGAAGTAAGAGAAGGGCTTTGGGATCAGTCAGAGTTGGATTTAATAGCAGCCAGCTCTTCTTGCTGTATTTGGGCCTCAGTTTACACCTTATAGTTTGCTGTAAGGACCAGAGATACTACATAATATACTAAAGGGCCGGACAGCCTGCAAACCAGGAGCTCTGGGAACAGGCTGCACTTACCCGGAGAGGGGGGATCACTGGCTGTTTTCATGGGTGGGAAGCGGATCTCCAGGAAGAGGGGTGCTCAAGAGAGGCTGGATGTGAAAAGAGGGTGCAGAAGCCAAGGGTGGAGGTCATAAGGGGCCAGCTAGAGAGTGCCAGCACCCTACCTGAGAATGCACTCCCCGATGGGGGGTTGTCGTAGTTTGCTAATGCTGCCAGAATGCAAAACACCAGAGATGGATCGGCTTTTATAAAAGGGGGTTTATTTGGTTACACAGTCACAGTCTTAAGGCCATAAAGTGTCCAAGGTAAGTCATCAACAATCGGGTACCTTCACTAGAGGATGGCCAATGGTGTCCGGAAAACCTCTGTTAGCTGGGAAGGCACATGGCTGGCGTCTGCTCCAAGTTCTGGTTTCAAAATGGCTTTCTCCCAGGACATTCCTTTCTAGGCTGCAGTTCCTCAAAACTGTCACTCTTAGTTGTACTTGGGGTATTTGTCCTCTCTTAGCTCCTCCGGAGCAAGAGTCTACTTTCAACGGCCATCTTCAAACTGTCTCTCATCTGCAGCTCCTGTGCTTTCTTCAAAGTGTCCCTCTTAGCTGTAGCTCCTCTTCAAAACATCACTCACAGCTGCACTGAGTTGCATTGCTCATCAGCTAATTTATATGGTTCCACTGATCAAGGCTCACCCTAAATGGGTAGGGCCACACCTCCATGGAAATTATCTCATCAGAGTTATCACCTACAGTTGGGTGGGGACATCTCCAAAGAAACACTCAAAGAAATCTAATCAAAACTGATAATGTCTGCCCACATGAGATTACGTCAAAGATAATGGCTTTTAGGGGACACAATCTATTCAAATTGGCACAGGGGTTCTCCTGGGAACCCACAGCAGTGCCCCATGGGGACACGATCAACATTAGGTTATCTGCCATGCCCAGTGATGATGCCCAGTTACAAGGGCACCAAAGAAGACCTTTCTACCTTTAATCACTTCCTCCTTCTGAGGCTCTAGTCCTGGTGGAGCCATCTTGGGGGAGAGCAAGGTGTGGGAATAGTGAAAAGGCTGACTGCAGCCAAGCCCCCGCCTGCCCTCCATCACTCCCACCTCCTCTCACCTCTATCTACCTATCTACCTATCTATCTATCTATCTATCTATCTATCTATCTATCTATCTATCTACCTAATGTAAGTATTGAGACATTTGTTATAGAAACTGGCTCACACCACTATGGGGATTGGCAAGTCTGAATTCTGTAGGGCAGGCAGCAGGTTGGAAACATCGATGAAGGTGTGGTTGAATTCCCCAGGAGAAGCTGGCTGGCTGAGTGGAGACAGCAGTTCTTTCTGACCTCTGAAATCCTCAGTTCTGCCCCTGAGACCTCCAACTGATTGCCAAGGACAATCTCCTTTGTTGACTGCACACACAATCAGCCTTAGAGGTCATCAGCGGACTCTATACATGTAAATCCATCTACGAAATATCCTCACAGTAGCAGTGGGGACAGTGCCTGTTTGACCAAACAATCAGACACCATAGCCCTGACTAGTCGACACAGGAAATTAACCATCACAGTGAGGAAATAAAAATGTTTAAATGTGGTGTTTAAAGATGTTGATGGTAACGCTGTTTCTGGGCAGTTTTTTTTAATACAATTTTATTGATATATATTCATATACCATATAATCAGCCAAAATGTACAATCCGTAGTTCACAGTATCATCACATAGTTGTGCATTCATCACCACAATCAATTTTTTGAACATTTTCATTACTCCAAAAAATAAGAATAAAAATAAAACTAAAAAAAGAACACTCAAAACATCTCATACTCCTTTCCCCCACTATTATTCATTTACTTGTTGTCCCCCTTTTCTATACTTGTTAGATCCCAAAAAAAGAATCTAACATGTAGAAGGAGTTTCTGACCCAGGGACCCCGCAGCTTATCTCTGAAAAACCAGGTATGACATAAACTAAAGGATAAAGGCTGTTCCAGCCACAGTGGCACCTCAACCCCCAAAAGGCAGGTAAGGCAAGGTCAGATATGTCCATAAGATGAACAACCAGAAAGGCCTGCTCTCCCTAGATAGATAACACAGCTACATTTCAAAGAAGAATAATGCGTCAGAACCCTAGCAACCACTCAGCTCAGAAATTAATAGGCACTCACCCAATCGAGGCACAGGACACACTCAGCAGGCACCCTTCCTTCCCCCCAACACCCTCCCATCCCAATGTGGGTTTTTCCTTTAAAAAATGCTGCTCTCAAATAGGAAACTGGAGCGATCATCTTTCTCTTTCTTTCTGCTAGTTCCCACCTGCTTTCTTCCTCTAATAAATCTTAAACTCCCTACGTAAACCATGACTCGCTGCGTTCTATGGATTCCTGGATGACTCCAGACCTAACACTACTCATTTGTCCATACACTGGACAATACAAATGAGTGTGAGCCACAAGGTTTTCACAATCACACAGTCACAGTGTATAAACTATATAGTTATACAATCATCTTCAAGAATCCAGGATACTAGATTGCAATTCAACAGTTTCAGATATTTCCTTCTAGCTATTTTAGTACACTAAAAAATAAAAAGGGATATTTATATAATGCGTAAGAATAACCTCCAGAATGACCTCTTGACTCCATTTGAGATTGCTTAGCCACTGAAACTTTTTCTTTAATTTCTCTTCCCCTTTTTGGTCAGGAAGTCTTTCCCAATTCCACAATGCCAGATCCAGGCTCATCCCCAGAAGTCATGTCCCACGTTGCCAGGGAGATTTACACCCGTGGGAGTCATGTCCCATGTAGTGGGGAAGGTAGTGAGTTTACCTGCTGAGTGGGCTTAGAGAGAGAGAGGGCAACATTTGAGCAACAAAAGAGGTTCTCTGGGAGTGACTCTTAGGCACCATTATAAGTAGGTTTAGCCTCTCCTTTGCAGCAACAAGCTTTGTAAGGGCAAGCCCCAAGATCAAGGACTTGGCCTACCACAATGGTAGTCCCAGTGCTTGTGAGAACATCAGGATTTCCCCAAGAGGGGAGGTTTAATGTTTCCACATTTTTGCCCAGGCCCTCAAGTGGGCCATGCAAATACTCCTTACTCTGTGCCCAGATTACTCTGGGATGTATTGGGGTTTCACACTAACCTGTACAAATCAAACAGATATCAACCCCTATTCAAGTTTCCATGTAATTATGGTGTTTGAATAAACTGACCATACAAGTAAAATATATAGCATGCCACAGAATGTACAGATTTTACACTAGACAAACATCTCTTTCTTTGGTCTCACACAGAAGTTGAGGTTTTAAAACATAGTCAGCATCATTCTTTACCTTTTAATCAGGTTTACCTTACTTCTAATCAAGTCCATTTTGTTCGTATTGTTAATTGAAGTATGATCTCTTTTTCAGCTTTTTTTAACATTTGCCATATGGGGTAATGCTGACATTCATAGCTGCTGAACCACAGCTCTGAGTCTCAGGTGTCACACAGATACCCAAAGTTACAGGGACTGACCAGGTTATACACAAACAGCTCAGCATCTTAGAATTTAGAGATAACCACTGCAACTCATGAATAGATGTAACTGCTATAAGAGCTTACAGTCTAGGAACCTTTACTACAAGCCTTCCCCTGATAACCTATGATCTCAGATTCAGTTCTCAGAGTTTGCACATTATAGTTAATCCACATTAGTGAGGCGTTACAATGTTTGTCTTTTGATTCTGGCTTATTTCACTCAACCTATCTCCTCAAGGTCCATTCACCTAGGTGCATACTTCACAACTCCATTCTTTCTTGCTGCCACTTGGAATTCCATTGTATGTATATACCAGAGTTCACAATTCCATTTATCAGTTGATATGCCCTTAGGCCACCTCCATCCATTGCAAATAGTGAATATAGCTGCCTAAACACCAATGTGCAATGTTCATTCATGTCCCTGCTCTCAGTTCTTCCAACATATACCCAATAATGGGGTTGCAGGACCATATGGCTTAGTTAGCTTCCTGTGGAACCACCATACTGCCCTCCAGCTGGGCTGTGCCATTCTACTTCCCTGTCAAAAAGGAATAGGTACATTCCTCTCTCTACATTTTCTCCAGCACTTGTATCCCTCTGTTTAGTTTTTTACAGTTGTATTTACTGTATTAGTTAGGGTTCTCTAGGGAAACAGAATCAACAAGAGATATCTATAAATATAAGATTTATAAAAGTGTCTCATGCAACTGTGGGTATGCACGAGCCCAAATTCCATACAGCAGGCAGCAAACTGGCAACTTTGATGAACATGTTTGATGAACTCCTCAGGAAACGAACTGGCAACTTATACGAACTCCTCAGGAAACACTTCACTGGTTAGTCGAAGAAGTGGTGAAGGTCCACTATCTGTCTTGCTTAACAGTCTTCAACTGATTGGATTAAATCCAGCTGACTGCATTCTCTCATTGTGGAAGACACGCCCTTTGTTGATGCCATCAGTCACAGCTGCAGCCAATTGATGATTTAACAAACCAGCCTTCTGGTTTATCAAACAGCCACAAACGTCCTCACAGCAATGGTTAGGCTGGTGCTTGCTTGACCAGACACCTGGGTACCATCACCTGGCCAAGTTGACACATGAACCTAACCATCACATTCACATACCATACAATCCACCCTAAGTAAATAATCAATGACTTCCAGTATAATCACATAATTTTGCATTCACCACCACAATCTATGTGAGGACATTTTCATCTGTTCCCCAAAGAAAGAGGAAAAAGAGGAAAAAATTGAAGTATAAAAATACAAAAGATAGAGGAGAGGAGAGAAGATGGCGGCATAGAGAGGAGTGGAAGCTAAGTAGTCCCCCTGGAACAACTAAAAAAA